>PVKV010005312.1:0-25642 GCA_004027835.1 Alouatta palliata
AATTGCCGGGCGCGGTGGCTCACGCCTGTAATCCCAGCACTTTGGGAGGCCGAGGCAGGCGGATCACGAGGTCAGGAAATTGAGACCATCCTGGTCAACGTGGTGAAACCCCGTCTCTACTAAAAATACAAAAATTGCCGGGCGCGGTGGCTCACGCCTGTAATCCCAGCACTTTGGGAGGCCGAGGCGGGTGGATCACGAGGTCAAGAGATCGAGACCATCCTGGTCAACATGGTGAAACCCCGTCTCTACTAAAAATACAAAAATTAGCTGGGCGTGGTGGCGTGCGCCTGTAGTCCCAGCTACTCGGGAGGCTGAGGCAGGAGAATTGCTGGAACCCGGGAGGTGGAGGTTGCGGTGAGCCGAGATCGCGCCATTGCACTCCAGCCTGGGCAACAAGAGCGAAACTCCGTCTCAAAAAAAACAAAAAAACAAAAAAACAAAAATTAGCTGGGCATGGTGACACGCACCTGTAGTCCCAGCTACTCGGGAGGCTGAGGCAGGAGAATTGCTGGAACCCGGGAGGTGGAGTTTACAGTGAGCCAAGACTGCATCACTGCACTCCAACCTGGCGCCTGGCGACAGAGTGAGACTGCCTCAAAAAATAATAATAATAAAAATAATCAAGTTTAGCCAAAAGCTGTGCCCTTATATATATATATATAAAAAAAAAAAAAAAAAAAGAGAGAGAGAGAGAGAGAGAAGTCAGCTGTCTATTTGTCATTCCTTTGTAGGTAATCTGCCTTTTCCCTCTAGTTGTTTCCCTCTGCTTCCCAAGACTACATGGTAGACTGAGGCAAGAGAACCCAGGAGGCAAAAGTTGCAGTGGACTGAGATCACTCTCTTTATTATCTCCCTCTGGAATTCTAATTAGATATACATTGCACCTTCTTAACTAGCGCTTCTGTGTTTTTTTTCTTTTAGATGGGATCTTACTATGTTGCCCAGGCTGGAGTGTAGTGGCCACTCATAGTTGTAATCATGAAACACCACAGCCTGGAACTCCTGGTCTGAAGCAATCCTTCCATCTCAGCCTGAATCTGGCTTCTGTGTCTTTTAAACCTACGTTTTATATTTTCTATCTTTTTGTTTCTGTGTTGCACTGCAAGTAATATCTTCACAATGGACTCTAATTCTTTTAATCTGGGATTTAACTCATCCAATAGGTTTTTAATATTAATTGTTACATTTTTTCTTTCTAGAAGTTATATTTGATTCCTTGTGAAATCAGCTTGATTAACTTTGATAACTTTTTTCTTGGTTGTATTTTTACCCTCTAATTCCCTCTGATTTATTTCAAGATATTAAACAGACATCATATATCCTATATATAATAACCATGTGTGATCTTTATGGGTATGGTTCTATAGTTGGTTGTTTCTGTTTGTAGGAGTTTGTTTCCTGGTATAGTGAGACTTTTTTTAGTATTTTTTTGATATATCATAGTTGTACATATGAGATATACATTTTTCTTATTGAGCTATGTTACTTGAAATTTTATGGGAAATCTTTGAGACCTCTATTTAGTGGCATTTTTGTGCACGCTTAGGCTTGTTTTTGCCAGGTGCCTATAGGCACTGCCAATCCAGGAATATTTTAATTGTTCATCTTGTAATATTTGAGGCCATACAGGTGACATGATTATGTCTGTACCTAAATATATATGAGTTGATGTATGGGGTAGAAAATTCTCAGGAAGGCCAGGCTTGGTGGCTCATGCCTGTAATCCCAGGACTTTGGGAGGCTCAAGTGTGCCTTCAGCACCAATTGACAGCCCTGCAACCAATCAGAAGTACTTTCCAGCCAGGCACGGTGGCTCATGCTTGTAATCCCAGCACTTTGGGAGGCTGAGGCGGGTGGATCATGAGGTAAGAAGTTCAAGACCAGCCTGGCCAAGATGGCAAAATCTCGTCTCTACTAAAAAAAAAAAAAAATACAAAAATTAGCTGGGCACGGTGGCAGGTGCCTGCAATCCCAGCTACTCGGGAGGCTGAGGCAGGAGAATTGCTAGAATCCAGGCGGCAGAGGTTGCAGTGAGCTGAGATCGAGCCATTGCACTCCAGCCTAGGCGATAGAGTGAGACTCCATCCAAAAAAAAAAAAAAAAAAAAAAAGGCTGGACGTGGTGGCTCACGCCTATAATCCCAGAACTTTGTTTGGGAGGCTGAGGTGGGCAGATCATGAGGTCAAGAAATCAATACCATCCTGGCCAACATGATGAAACCCTGTCTCTACTAAAAATACAAAAATTAACTGGTCATGGTGGTGTGCAACTGTAGTCCCAGCTACTAGCGAGGCTGAGGCAGGAGAGCTACTTGAACCCAGGAGGCAGAGGTTGCAGTGAGCCAAGATTGTGCCACTGCACTCCAGCCTGGTGACAGAGCATGACTGTGTCTCCAAAAAAAAAAAAAAAAAAAAAAAGAAGAAGAAGAAGAAGATGTTTCTACCAAAAATACAAAAAAAGTTAGCCGGGCATGGTGGCACGCGCCTGTAGTCCCAGCTACTCAGGAGGCTGAGACACAAGAATTGCTTGAATCTGAGAGGCAGAGGTTGCAGTGAGCCGAGATGGCACCGCTACACTCCAGCCTGAGTGACAGAGCAAGACTCTGTCTAAAAAAAAAAAAAAAGAAAAGAAAGAAAGAAAGAAAATATCTTAAATATCTTAGGTCATCTCAGAAAGAATAGATGGCAGCCTGTGGTTGAGTTAGTCTTTCTTAGATCTGGGGCTCAGAGAAAGCCTGGCTGTGTATTTCACAAATGTGGCTTTTTCTCTACAGATGTAAATCTCCTCCACAAAAAGCAGCTTTTCAGGACTATTCCTGTCTGCAGGCCCTCTGAACAGCCGTCTCAAAATAAGTCAAAGAAGTATATTTTGGGGTGAAATATTTTTGGTTTCTTTTCACACCAACAAGGGCCATGCAGAGTATAGAGCAAGGGAAAATAAGAGGAAAGGCCAGAACTGAGAGCCAAGCCCACTGCCCACCACAGGGACAGAGCGGAGAGAAAGGACTCAGATGGCACAAAAGCAGCCAAGCACTGGAGCTGACAGAGTAGTAGAAGGAGGAACCGGGGAAATGCCTGGGACACTCGTGTCGGACACTGAGGCTTTCTGTAGGGAGCTTATATCTACATATGTATAAAGAAGTTACACCTCACCTGCATTTTCTAGCTAAAGTAGGTGGCAAAGTTACCTGCTAGGAGTTAGGAAGAGAGAGACTGAGTGGTAGATTGAGGGAAATTGACAACTGCTTGAAACAACAGCTGACAGGAGAGAAAAGTGACCAAAGCAAGGTAGAAGCTCACAGAGGGAATGCCAAGGATTGAATCAGAATGGCACAGATGAACACGCAGGCAAGAATGAGGGACCCTCAAGGAATGAGAAACTGGGGAAACCAGGTTCTGTCCTGAGTGATTTGTTAGTAAGATCAATGCAGCATGGGTGAGAGCCAGGTGACTGCCACCAGCAATCCTTTAGCACCCAGGACTGAGACAGCTTTCACATAAGATGACAAATGTCAGCCGGGCACAGTGGCTCACGCCTGTAATCCCAGCACTTTGGGAGGCCGAGGCAGGAGGATCATGAAGTCAGGAGATCGAGATCACACTGGCTAACACGATGAAACCCTGTCTCTACTAAAAATACAAAAAATTGGCCAGCTGTGGTGGCGCATGCCTGTAGTCCCAGCTGCTCAGGAGGCTGAGGCAGGAAAATCACTTGAACCCGGGAGGCAAAGATTGCAGTGAACTGAGATCATGCCACTGCACTCCAGCCTGGGTGACAGAGCACGACTCTGACTCAAAAAGGAAACAAGGAAAAAGAAAAATGTCTGCAGAAAAAGGGTCCTGCTCAGCTATGGAAGTGCAAGAGCATCAGGAGGCAGTGCTTGCTCAAAGACCTGTTCCGGAGTTGTGGCTGGGCCACCTCAACTCTAATATCTGGTTATCCCTGGCCGTCAAAGACACTACTGACTGTCCCAGCCCTCTCGCCAACCTCCCTTGTGATTCGATGCTCAACAAGCTGCTTTCTACGCTGTGTGATTTCAGAGAGAAAAGGTGTCTGTCTGCCCACACTCAGTGCACACACAAGTTAGGGAGCTCTCAGAAAACAAAGCCTTGTGACCTATTCAGAAATAGGAAAATATAAAAGAAAACAAAGTCAGTATTTTATTTATCTCTGTATCATCTCCAGCACCCAGAACAGGGATTGGCATTGAGTTTGGTTCAAAAATTGTCTGCAAAACATATCTAGAGGAGGCTGATATACTCCTAAATATTTGTAAATTAATAGATTTTCATTTAGAATTTGTACACCAGTTTCATGTAAATTTCATTAATGTGAATCACTGTCTTCAAATTGTATCAGTTCTGAGATATTGACAGGTTCACATTTCTTTTTTTGAGATGGAGTCTCACTCTGTCACCCAGGCTGGAGTGCAGTGGCACAATCTCAGCTCACTGCAATCTCTGCCTTCCGGGTTCAAGTGATTCTCCTGCCTCAGCCTCCCGAGTAGCTGGGATTACAGGCACCTGCCACCACGCCCGGCTAATTTTTGTGTTTTTAGTAGAGATAAGGTTTCACCATGTTGGCCTGGCTGGTCTCAAACTCCTGACCTCAGGTAATCCACCCACCTCGGCCTCCCAAAGTGATGGGATTATAGGCATGAGCCACCATGCCCAGCCACACATCCACATTTCTAAGCATGCAAAATTCAGAGCTTGACCCTGAACTGTGGTACATTCACCAAGATCATGACTCTTTGGGGCCACAGCACCAGTCTTCTCCTTTTTTTTTTTTGAGATGGAGTCTCACTCTGTCACCCAGGCTGGAGTGCAGTAGTGTGATCTCAGCTCACTGCAACCTCCGCCTCCCAAGTTCAAGCAATTCTCCAGCCTCAGCCTCCAGAGTAGCTGGGATTACAGGCATGTACTACCATACCAGGCTAATTTTTTTTTTTTGTATTTTTAGTAGAGATGGAGTTTCACCACGTTGGTCAGGCTGATCTCAAACTCCTGACCTCAAATGATTTGCCCGCTTTAGCCTCCCAAAGGGCTGGGATTTCAGGGGTGAGCCACTGCATCCAGCCTGCAATTCCTCTGTCTTGATAAATCAGCTCTATCTGGCCAGTGGGCAAGATTAACCCATTGGGCAGTTATAGTTCCTTGCATGTAGATGCAAACTAAGCTTATCTTCATTGCACTTTGAGTTCACCACCACCATAACATCTACCACAATGTATTTAAATTACCTGTGCCTGTGTCTTTCTCTTTCTTTGCTAAAGGACATGCCCTGAGATTATGAGCTCCTCAAGAGCAGTAACTTTCTCTGTTTCATATTTGTATCTGTGCAGTTTTGGCTAAAATCTGACATGAAGTATGAAACAATACGTTTGTTACAGCTGGGCACAGTGGCTCACGCCTGTAATCCCAGCACTTTGGGAGACCAGGGTGGGCAGATCATCTGAGGTCAGGAGTTCAAGACCAGCCTGGCCAACATGGTGAA
Source organism: Alouatta palliata (assembly GCA_004027835.1). NCBI lineage: Eukaryota > Metazoa > Chordata > Mammalia > Primates > Atelidae > Alouatta > Alouatta palliata. The sequence goes on from PVKV010005312.1 coordinate 5,500, forward strand.
ATCCCATCTCTACTAAAAATACAAAAATTAGCTTGTCATGATTGTGGGCACTTGTAATCCCAGCTACTCAGGAGGCTAAGGCAGAAGAATCGCTTGAACCCAGAAAGCAGAAGTTGCGGTGAGCCGAGATTGCACCACTGCACTCCAGCCTGGGGAACAGAGCACGACTCCATCTCAAAAATAAAAATAAAAATAAAATAAATACATAAATGTTGGTTGAACTTTCAAACTGAGGAGCATAGAATGGTTATAATCCCAAGGGTCCCACCTTCAGCAGGGTGAAGTCTCCCCCGGGCACTAGCAGGTGTTAGGACATTTCTCTGTGGCTTCTGGCCACCTCCCTCCTTGTTTGAATCCTGATCCCTGTATTCAAACAAACAAACAAAACAAACACACATACACCTTTCTATGACGCTCCAGAACCTCCAGAACACAGTCCAGGTCGTTTATCAAGGCACACAAGGCCCTTCCTGATCTGACACGCCCCGCTCACAGTTCTGAACTTCAAGTGGTTCCTGCTGAATTCCGTCCCTTCTCATGGCCTCTTCTGTCAGCCTGTGTTCCCCCTCCCTCCTCACAATTCTGGAAAACCCCTGCTCATCCTTCAAAACCCATCTTGTATGTCATGTTGTCTAAGGGTTTTTCCAGAACACTTCCACACACAGGGTGTCCTCCCTGGTCCCTTCTGCCTGAATTTTTTTTTTTTTGAGATGGAGTTTCGCTGTTGTTGTCCAGGCTGGAGTGCAATAGTGCAATCTCTGCTCGCTACAACCTCTGCCTCCTGGGTTCAAGCAATTCTCCTGCCTCAGCCTCCTGAGTAGCTAGGATTACAGGCATGTGCCACCACGCTTGGCTAATTTTGTATTTTTAGTAGAGATGGGGTTTCTTCATGTTGGTCAGGCTGGTCTCGAACTCCCAACCTCAGGTGATCCGCCCACCTTGGCCTCCTGAAGTGCTGGGATTAAAGGCGTGAGCCACTGTGCCCAGCCCCCTTCTGGCTGAATTTTGAGCAGCCTCTACTTAGAGCTTCATTCTTTGTCTTCCTAGTGGAGTAGGAGGACAGGGACCACGTTAATCTACCTCTTTCTTCATCCTCAGGGCCTCACACAAGGCCAGTTACTCTCAAAACGCTGAATGAATAATCAGAGCCGACAAAGCTATTTCACCAGGGGCCATGGTGTCACCAGTTCTTCCATGGACTAAACCTCTGCTGAGGGTCATCAAGTCACCTGCCCTGGTGCTCAGTACCAGGCCTGGCTTCACACTGGAGAACAACAAAATGCAGAGCAATAGAGACCACCCCATTGATAGAGACCACTCCGTTGATAGAGACCACTCCATTGATAGAGACCACTCCGTTGATAGAGACCACCCTGTTGAGGTATCAGAGAGTTGAGAGGGAAGGGCAGGACTTGAGGGTGGAATGGAGACCAGTGCCCTGGAGAAAGAGCAGAGGCTGACACCGGCTCTCTGGCTCAGACCCAAGCAGGCAAGGGGGAGGACTCATTCATCCAAGGCCAGCCCAGGAACAAGACTGCCAAGCAGGCCAGCCCTGCCTGTCTGGGAGGGGATTTCCTCAGGCTGCCTCCTCCTGGGCTGGGCGGCTTTGGAACCTGTCTGGAGGTTTTTCGTTTCGGGAGGGACTGAGGAGCGCCTGGCAGAGCTGGGAGCTTTAGGGCAGCAGGCAATCCCCTGGCCCAAAAAGCCTGGAACTCGAGGACCAGCTGGCGGTGCGGCCTGGGACGCCCCTACCTTGTCTCTCAGAGTAAGATGTGGGAGCTGGGAGGGAGTGGAGGGAGTCCCCATGTCAGGACGAGGGGGCGGTGGCAGGAAGTGCAGGGTGGGGGCATAGGGGCGCTGGTGCAGGAAGGAGAGGGGAGGTGTGGGGTGCTCCCTTGGTAACCCCCCTTCTGCAGTGACCTCCTGGTGTGGCCGCTTTGGATCCTGCAACTTTCATTTTAAAAGTTGGCAGCATGTCGGGCCAGGCGTCAGGGTCTATCCCCCCAAGTGAAGTGGCAGGGAAGGGCTGAGGGTGGGGACGGGGTAATTTCATGCCTCTTCCCTGCCCTTCAGTCACTGGCTTTCTCTCCAGTCATTACATTCTCCCCAACACCTCCGACTCTCCTAAGTTTTTCTAACTCCAACTATGTCAGTTCCTAGCCCTTTGCTGACCTGCACACTGGAGACCACGGCCTGGGAGACAGCCTCCACCTCTTCCTCCAAGGCGGCTCCTCTAGGGTTATTTATTTCCTTCTTCCTGGTTTGGGTATCAGAGGGATTTCACTCAATCTTTCATTTATTCATTAGTGTTCATTTGTTTATTCATCACTGTTTGAGCGTGTACCTGGATTCTCTGGAAAGAGGGCTGCACAATTTCTGTTCCTCTTGGGAATAAGAAAACTGAAATTTATTCCTCAAACATTTGATGATCATCTACAAGCTGGTGAGCAGCATGGCAGAGTAGAAAACTATTTTGGAGTCACAGAGAGACTTGTCTTTATATCCCATATCTCCTGTTTACCTCCTGAGCCTCAGTTTCCTCAGCTATAATTTTTTTTTTTCTTTTGAGAGGGACTCTTACTCTGTTGCCCAGGCTGGAGTATAGTGGCGAGATCTCAGCTCACTGCAACTTCCTCCCTGCCCTCTCCTGGGGTTCAAGCGGTTCTCCTGCCTCAGCCTCCTAAGTAGCTGGGATTACAGGCACCTGTCACTGCGCTGGGCTAATTTTTGTAGTTTTAGTAGAGACAGGGTTTTATCATCTTGGCCAGGCTGGTCTTGAACTCCTGACCTTGTGATCTACCCACCTCAGCCTCCCAAAGTGCTGGGATTACAGGTGTGAGCCACTGTGACCAGTGCCATTTTTTTTTTAAAGAGACAGGGTCTTGCTACATTGCCCAGGCTGGAGTCCAGTGCCTGATCATAGCTTACTACAACTTCCAATTCTTGTGCTCAAGCAATCCTCTTGCTTCAGCTTCCTGAGTAACTGGGAGACTGTAGGCGTGAGGCTTGGGGGCCAGCTTAAAATGACATTTTAATGAAGATGACAGGAGACAATGCGTGTTGAGCACCAAGCTGGGTGCCAGGCTGATTGTAGGGCCTTCCTAAAAACCTGTGCTTTGCCCTTTCTCTTTGACCACCTTCTTGCCATGCCCCTCCCTAACCAGCGCCTCCCTCACCTTAAACTTGTAAAGATATGCTAGACAGCCCCTGGTCTTGAAAGCACTTAGGCAGCGTGTAAACAGAACTGGCCAGTGATGGGGGAGTGTCGAGGGAAGAGAAGGCTGGGCTCCATGGCTCATGCCTGTAATCCCAGCACTTTGGGAGGCCAAGGCGGGAGGATTGCTTGAGTCCAGGAGTTCGAGACCAGCCTGAACAACAAAATGAGGCCTTGTGTTTAAAAAATAAAATAAAGAAAGGAGAGCCACACAGGCATGGGAGTAGGGAAGGTGTCAGCTTCTGGTTTGTGGGAAAAACACCAGGCCAGGGCTGCGTCGAGATATGCTGTGTTTCTGCGCATGCTCTTAGCCAGGAGGCCGAGAAGCGATGATATGCTGTGTTTCTGAATTTGCATACCCAACACTGAGCAAGTGACGGGAACCACCAGCTCCTAAACTGTGGACACAGGGTAAGGGCTTTTAAATGTATTCTCTCATTTAATCATAATCCTCTTAAGATATTATCAACCCCATTTTATAGATGGGGAAATGACGATACCAACAGGTTAAGGGATTTGCCTAAGGTCACATGGCTAATAAGTCATGGATCCAGAATTCAAGCCTAGGTCAGACTCTAAACTCCATGCTTCTGCTCTGCTACTTGCTGTCTTTCAAGTTTCTCTGTATTAGAAAGACCAGGCTGGGGCAGTGGCTCACGCCTATAGTCCCAACATTTTGGGAGGCTAAAGTAGGAGGATTCCTTGAAGCCAGGAGTTCAAAACCAGCCTGGGCAACAAGTGAGACCCTGTATCAAAAAAAGAAGGCCGGCACGTGGCTCACGCCTGTAATCCCAGCACTTTAGGATGGCCTAGGCAGGAGAATTGCTTGAGTCCAGGAGTTTGAGACTGGCCTGGGCAACATAGTGAGACCTCTTCTCTACAAAAAATAAAATTAGCCTGGCATGGTGGTGTGCGCCTGTAGTCTCAGCGACTTTGTTTTTTTGAGACAGAGTCTCACTCAGTGGCCCAGGCTGGAGTGCAGTGGCGCCCTCCCAACTCAGGTGATTCTCCCACCTCAGCCTCCTGAATAGCTGGGACTATAGGCACATACTGTCATGCCCAGCTAACTTTTGTTGTTGTCGTTGTTGTATTTTTGGTAGAGACAAGGTTTCATCATGTTGCCCAGGATGGTCTCGAACTCCTGGTCTCAAGTGATCCACCTGCCTCAGCCTCCCAAAATATGGGGATTATAGGCATGAGCCACCAAGCCTACCTGTCTCAACTACTTTGGAGGCTGAGATGGGAGGATCACTTGAGCCTGAGATGTCCAGGCTGTAGTGAGCTGAGATCAGGTCACTGCACTCCAGCCTGGGTGACAGAGCAAGACCCTCTCTCCAGGAAAAGAAAAAAGAAAGACCAAAAGGGCATCAGAATTCCCTAACCACCTCCCTAGACACTGACCTTTCACTTCCTGTAGATCTCCTGCTCTGGGCTGCTGCATCCAGACTCCTTCACTGATTCATTAACTCATTCACTCATTCCTACAGCAGTCATTAAATCAAGTGCTCTGTTTATCCCCTGAGACTACAAGGTTTCAAGAGGGCAGGGATCATAGCCATGATACTGTTGGTTCAGTTTTATAACCAGCACCTCATTCATCCCTGATAGAAAAATTTTCAATGAATCCTTTGTGAGTAAATGAATTTGACAAATATTTACTGATGCATTCCATAGACTAGGTAGTAGGGCTTCAAAGATGAATAACACAGAAGCCTTATCCTCAAAATGCTCACAGCCTTGTAGAGGAGATAGTTATAATACAAAGAAGACAGTGATACCCAAGACACAAGCAGAGGTTGCAGACGGAACTAAGAAGGGCGTTTAATTCCCCCGTCTGCTGTGTTCTCCTTTGCATCCTCAGTGCCTAACACAATGCTAAGCACGTGCTAGATGCTTCATAAGGCTTTGCAGAGGAGTTGTAAAGGACAGAGTCTTTTTGTTTTGTTTTTTTAATTAAAATGTTTTTCTCTTTTTCTTTCTTTTTTTTTTTTGAGATGGAATCTCAGTCTGTTGCCAGGCTGGAGTGCAGTGGCGCAATCTCGGCTCACTGCAACCTCCGCCTCCCGGGTTCAAGCGATTCTCCTGCCTCAGCCTCCCCAGTAGCTGGGACTACAGGTATGTGCCGCCACACCCAGCTAATCTTTGCATTTTTAGAGACAGGGTTTCACCATGTTGGCCAGAGTGGTCTCCATCTCTTGACCTCATGATCCGCCCACCTTGGCCTCCCAAATGGTTGGGATTACAGGCGTGAGCCACTGTGCCCGGCCTTTTTTTTCTTTTCTTTAACTGATTCCCAAATGTGGTAGTAAGGGACAGCTATCACATTATCACCCACTGGGGTTGGGGGAAGGTGTTCTAGCAGAGGGAGGAGCTCATGAAAAGACCTCGTAGAGAGTGGGAGCTGGAACTGCTAGGGGCTCAGTGTGGCTGGGGCGTAGGTGTATTTGGGGTAATGGAAAGAAATGAGTGTGAATAAATAGGCAGCATTCAGGTCATGAGGTCTTTCTGTGCCTCGTTAAGGAATCTAGGCTTTAAACCAAGGACATTGGTACCCACTGAAAGGATTTAGCAATGGGAGTGACACCTCCTGATTTGCATTTCAGAAGTAAGGCTGATGTGTGGGGGCCCAGGAGCTGATGACGCCAAGGTATTCAGGCCTGATGGATCCCCACCTATCCACGGAAATTAGTGTTCTTTTTAGGACTTGATCATGGTTTGTTTATGAAGGGTCTCTTGAGTTCGCCTGTTCCAGAGGACTGGTACTTTGCCGTCAGCTGTATACTGGGTCACAGCGAATCTGTTCCTCCTATTAAAAGTTTGGAATTTATGAATGCTTTACTTTTGTATAATTTAGAATAGGTTCAACGATATTACTTACAATACGTTGTGCTTTGTTATGCCAGAGAGATAGAGATGAAGTTATCGAAGGATTTCCAGGAATTATACCTAGCCCTGAATGTGCCCAGGGAGGGTGTGTCAAACTGGCCAGTGGTCCTGGAACTGGGGGTGCAGGGGCACAGATAACATTAAAGGAATCCATTTCCAGGTTCTCAGCTTCCGCAGAGACTCTTGGCTAAAAGCCATCTGCTTGTCTGGATGCTTTTAAGTTCTTTCCAACCCCGTTTTTCCTTCCTTCCTTGCTTCCTTCCTTGCTTCCTTCCTTCCTTCCTTCCTTCCTTCCTTCTTTCCTTCCTTCCTTCCTTCCTTCCTTCCTTCCTTCCTTCCTTCCTTCCTTCCTTCTTCCTTCCCTCTTTCTCTCTCTCTTTCTTTCTTTCTTGCTTTCTCTTTTTTTGGGTGGACAGGAAGTAGAATTTATTGGTGAGTATTAAGAGGGGGCAGCACAGAGGAAGCCCTCATGAGTGCAGGGCCCGTCACTTGTCCAGAGGGCCACGACTGGGGATGTACTTAACCCCACAGCCATCTGGGATGAGCCGCTTCTCAGCCACTACGTCTTCAAATTCATCAGCATGGAACTTGGTGAAGCCCCACTTCTTTGAGATGTGGATCTTCTGGTGGCCAGGGAACTTGAACTTGCTCAGGGCCTCCATCACATGCTCCTTGTTCTGCAGCTTGGTGCGGAGGGACATGATCACTTGGCCAGTGTGAACCCTGGTCACTGTGCCCTGGGGCTTTCCAAAGGCACCTCCCATGCCTGTCTGGAGCCCACACTGGGGTAGTGCAAGGTCAGAGACATGAACATTCATCTGAAAGGCCTGTCTCAAGGTCCCTTAGAGCAACCTATACAAGAAACAGGCTGCATTACTTACCAAGGAAGCTGCTGTTTGCAGCCATTGCACATGGGGCCCCCATGAGGAAAGGAACTCAGTCGGCTTAATTGACTGCAGATCAACTCTGTTTCTACTGTTTCTCTTCTTTGGCTTTATAAGAAAGTTACAACTCTGTCCATCCCAAATCCATTGAACAAGGTCCATTGTTCAAAAGGGCAATTAGAGAATGCTCTGTTCTTGAGAGATAGTAAGTAAAGAGAGATTAGGCAGGAGAAACTAAAGGGTGCTGGGCCTCTACTATAGACTCGTAGTGTTTATTTTATTTAAGAATAATTGTTGGGGCTGGGTGCAGTGGCTGACACCTGTAATCCCAGCACTTTGGGAGGCTGAGGCGGGCAGATCACCTGAGGTCGGGAGTTTGAGACCAGCCTGAACAACATGGAGAAACCCCGTCTCTACTAAAAATACAAAATTAGCCAGGCACGGTGGCACATTCTTATAATCCCAGCTACTCAGGAGACTGAGGCAGGAGAATTGCTTGAACCCAGGAGGCAGAGGTTGCGGTGAGCTGAGATTACACTCCAGCCTGGGCAACTAGAGCAAAACTTTGTCCAAAAAAAAAAAAAAAAAAAAAAAAACTTGTTGGCCGGTTGTGGTGGCTCATGCTTGTAGTTCCAGCACTTTGAGAGGCCAAGTCAGGTGGATCACTTGAGGTCAGTAGTTCAAGACTAGCCTGGCCAAAATGGTTAAACCTTGTCTCTACTAAAAATACAAAAATTAGCCAGGAGTGATGTCATGTGCCTGTAATCCCAGCCACTCTGGAGGCTGAGGCAGGAGAATCACTTGAACCCAGGAGGCGGAGATTGGAGTGAGCCAAGATTGTGTCACTGCACTCCAGCCCGGGCGACAAAGTGAGACTCCGTCTCAAAAAAACTCCCAAAAAACAAACAAAAATGAATACTTGTTTATTCAACCTGAGAAAGCTGATTAAATAAAGCCAGAAAATAAACAATAAAATAAAAATAAAGAAATAAAGGCCGGGCGCGGTGGCTCGCGCCTGTAATCCCAGCACTTTGGGAGGCTGAGGCGGGCGGATCACGAGGTCAAGAGATTGAGACCATCCTGGTCAACATGGTGAAACCCCATCTCTACTAAAAATATAGAAAAATTAGCTGGGTGTGCGCACACGTGTAGTCCCAGCTACTCGGAGGCTGAGGCAGGAGAATTGCTTGAACCGGGGCAGCGGAGGTTGCAGTGAGCTGAGGTCGTGCCACTGCACTCCAGCCCGGTGCCTGGTGATGGAGTGAGACTCTGTCTCAAGTAAAAAAAAAAAAAAAAAAGAAATAAAAATACTTGTTTAGGTTGGGCACAGTGGCTCATGCCTGCAATCCCAGCACTTAGGGTGACTGAAGCAAGAGGATCACTTGAGCCCAGGAGTTTGAGACCAGCCTGGGTAAGGTGACAAGACCTCATCTCTGCAAGATTTGCTGGACACAGTGGCATGTACCTGTGGTCCTAGCTATTTGGGAGGCTGAGGTGGGAGGATATGTTGAGACCAAGAGGTTAAGGCTGCAGTGAGCTGTGTTTGCATCACTGCACTCCAGCCTCGGTGACAAAGCAAGACCCAGTCTCAAAAAAACCCAAATAGGGCCAGGTGTGGTGGCTCACACCTGTAATCTCAATACTTCAGGAAGCTGAGGTGGGTGGATCACCTGAGCTCAGGAGTTCAAGACCAGCATGGGCGATGTGGCTAAACCCTGTCTCTACCAAAAAATACAAAAGTTACCCAGGTGTGGTAGTGCACGCCTGTAGTGCCAACTACTCGGGAAGCTGAGGTGGGACGATCGCTTGAACCTGGGAGGCAGAGGTTGCAGTGAGCTGAGATCATGCCACTGTACTCCAGCCTGGGTAACAGAGTGAGACCCTGTCTCAAAACAAAACAAAACAAAAAATTTGCTCAGTGTTAATTATGTGCCAGACACTGTTCTAAGGGTTTTAAAGATAATAAACTAATTCAATACTCATACCGAATCTATCAGGTAGATACTTACCACCCTCCTTTTACAGAAGATGTTCCCAAAGCACAAAGAGGTTTAATAACTTGCCCAAGGTCGCAGAGATATTAAGTGGTGAAATCAGAATCTGAATTCAGACACCTTTGAATTTCTCTAGAATCTGTGCTTTTAGCCATTATTCTATATTAAACTTAAGTGTTTGGCTCTTTATTTATGTATTGTAAAATTAGAAGTGAGACATGAGCCAGTTGTCATGGGGATGCAAATTAATGCATTTATGGAACCTTTTAAAAATGAAGGTAGATTTTCTTATGGACAGAAAATCCATTTGATTTGGCTGATTGGTCTTACAGTGAGGACTGGGTTTGCCAACTGGATTACGTGGTAGACATTTTCCATAAACTGAACAAGTGAGATCTGTAGCTCTAAGGTTTGGATGAAAATATATTTAAAATATGTCTCTAACGAAGACTATGACAGAAAATTTGATCTTGGAGCTGATTTTAACTTGTAAAAAAGAATTGCAGTTATTAACTTTAAAATGTATGAGAGAAAATAGAGCTTCCTAAAAAAAAATTTTTTTTTTTTGAGATGGAGTCTTGCTCTGTCAGCCAGGCTGGAGTGCAGTGGCACAATCTTGACTCACTGCAACCTCTGCCTCCCAAGTTCAAGTGATTCTATTGCCTCAGTCTCCCGAGTAGCTGGGACTACAGGTATCCGCCACAATCCCTGGCTAATTTTTTGTAGAGACGGGATTTTGCCATGTTGGCAGGCTGGTCTCAAACTCCCGGCAAGTGATCAACTGCCTTGGCCTCCCAAAGTGCTGAGATTATAGGCATAAGCCACAACACCTGAACTTTTTCAAAAATTGTATGGGGATTTATGAACAAAAAATTGTGAAGACCTGTGGGCTGGGTGCAGTGGCTCACTCCTGTAATCCCAGCACTTTGGGAGGCTGACGCCGGTAGATTGCTTGAGGTCAGGAGTTTGAGACCAGCCTGGGAAACATGGCAAAACCCCATCTCTACTAAAAATACAAAAATTAGTCGGGCGTGGTGGCACATACCTGTAATCCCAGCTACTCAGGAATCTGAGAGAGGAGAATCACTTGAACCCGGGAGGCAGAGGTTGCAGTGAGCTGAGATCACTCCAGCCTGGACAGACCAAGACTTTGTCTTAAAACAAACTTTTTTTTGTGAAGACCTGTGGTGTATGACAGTGATAAACATTGCCGGCCATGTGTTTGTTGGCGGGGGTGAGGTTTCTGGATAGGTGAGGGGCAGTGGCTTATCCATAGGTAAGCAGGGGCAGAATTGGAGCAAGGACCAGGATTTCCTGACTCCTGCAATGTCAGAGTTCTTATACTTCCCTTTTCCTTCCATCTCCATTCATGTGATTGTTAATTTAGCAAATACTTGCTGAGCTGCGGTAGGCACCATTATAGACACTGGGATACAAATGGAATATAAAATAAATTTTTCTACTTTTCTGGAGCTCATATTCTAGCAGAAAGAGACAGACAATAAATAAACTAGATATTTTTAGATAATGATAAGTGCTGGGAGCATGTAAGTGGGGGAATGCAATAGAGTATATAGGGATGGGGGAAGGCATGGGCAGGGGAGACTTCCCGGGGACGAGCTATGGGTTATGAAGGACAAGACCAACTTGTGTGTATGTTTCAGGGAAGTGGGAGGGCTAGGTAGAAGGAACAGCAAGTACAAAGACCTTGAGGCAGGAGAGGGTTTGGTGTGTTCCAGGAACTGAAAGACATCCTTGTGGCTGTAGCACTGAGCCGTTGGGAGAAAGTAGTAGAAAGTGAATTTCACAAAGAAGGTACAAACTAGGTCATACAAGATATTGTCATTTGCCATTAGGATCCTATATTTATCCCGAAGACAATGGGAAACGATTGAAGGATTTTAAGCCGAGAGTTGATACACTCTGATTTACGGTTGTGTTTGGTTTCATGTTGGAGGAAGACAGGAGTGGAAACAGAGTGAAGACTAACTTGGAAGGGCATTTTCTAGTCAGACATCAGTAATCTACTCAATGGAAGAATACAAAGATGACCAATGTGAATGGAAAGAAAGGCAGAATGGCATGAGATGACATTCTGTCTTCCAGTTCTGACGAAGCACACTGGTAGCTATCACTGTGTAACAGATCACTCCAAAATTTAATAACTTAAAGCAAGAATAGGTGTGGTGGTTCATGCCTGTAATTCCAGCACTTTGGGAGACCAAGGTGAGTGGATCACTTGAGCTCAGGAGTTCAAGACCAGCTTGGGCAACATGGCAAAACCCTGTTTCTACAAAAATACAAAAATTAGCCAGGTGTGGTGGTGCTTGCCTGTAGTCCCAGCTGCTCGGGAGGCTGAGGCAAAAGAATTACTTGAACCCAGGAGGTGGAGCTTACATTGAGCCTAGTTCATGCCACTGCACTCCAGCCTGGGTGACAGAGCCATACCTTGTCTCGAAACAAACAAATACCAAAAAAAACCAAGAGCTATTTTATTTTGTCATAATTCTGCAAGCCAGGGATTTGGTCAGGGTTCAGCTGAGCAGTTCTGCTCCATGTAGTCATCAGCTAGGGTCATTCACAACTGTATTCAGCTAGTGGATAAGCTGGGTTCCATTCATAGGTCTGGTACCTTGGTGCTCTTCTTCTTTCTTTCTCTTTTTTTTTGGAGATGGGGTTTCACTCTTATCGCCCAGGCTGGAGTGTAGTGGTGTGATCTCAGTTCACTACAACTTCCGCCTCCTGAGTTCAAGTGATTCTTCTGCCTCAGCCTCCATAGTAGCTAAGATTGCAGGTGCCTACCACTATGTCCAGCTAATTTTTGTATTTTTCTGGTAGAGATGGGGTTCCACCAGGATGGTCTCGAACTCCTGACCTCGTGATCCACCTGCCTCAGCCTCCCAAAGTGCTGGGATTACAGGCATGAGCCATCGCACCCGGCCCTATATTTTATTTTCATGTTTCTTTTTCTTTTTTTTTTCTTCTTTTTTAAAATTAGGCAATCTTCTGAGCCAAAGCAGGCTCTTCATGCTCTTCTGCATGGCCTATCTCTTCATGTGGGTACCTTGGGCTTCCTCATAGCATGGTGGCCTCCAGGTAGTCAACCTTCTTATATGACATTAGGCGTCAAAGAGGAAGCATTCCCAAAGGAGCAAAGGGCAGGCCGCATAGCTGTTAAGGCCTGGCCCTGCAAAGTACCCAGCATAGCTTCTGCCACGTAGTATTGGTCAAAACCAGTCACACGGCTGGCCCCGACTTAAGGAGAGGAGAAACAAACCCAAACCGTTTCTCTCAGTGAGAGGAATGGCAAATTATATGCTCTGTCTTTAGTCTACCATACTTGGCTTGTGGACACTGAATAAACCTAACCATGCTGATGGTGCTGACCCACTTTTAAATCTAAACCACAGTATACTATGTTGGAACAATTTATAGGGCTTTATCCCTCACTGAATAGAGAGGGCCTGGAGAACAGGAGGTGGTTTGTTTTTCTTTTTTTTTTTTTCTATGTGTTTCCAGAGCCTAACACATACAAGGCATTCAGTACATGCTTACCATTGGATGCACTCATCATGTAAGCGTTCACTGGTTGTCAAAACATGGTGAATATAAAAATCCTCTGGGAGCTGTTGAAAATGCAAGCAGGTTTCTGAACAAGACCTGAGCCCAGGCCCTCTGAATCCAAATCTCTAGGGGAGAAGTTTTCAGTCTTGGCTGCTCATGAAAAGATACGAGTGCCAGGCCTTCACCCCAGACACCCAGTTTCCATTGATCTGGGGTGAGCTCAGACACATTTAAGTATCCTCAAATGATTCTGATGTGAGGCCAGGGTGAAGAACTACTGCCCTAGGATTAGAACCAGCCATCTCTGCTAACCTCCCCAGATGATTGTGATGCAGGTGGTCTGTGACAAAGTGACCAACACCCTTGGCTTGCCCTGATTTTAGCACTAAAAGTCTCACATCCCAAGAAACTCCTAGTCCTGAGTAAGCCAGACAGCTAGTCATTATCAATGGACCACTATTGAAAAAAAATTCTAGATGAGTCAGTGAAAGCCTTTTTTGAAAAATGCGTACAAATATCTACTGAAAGCCATGATTTTGTCTCCTTACTTAAGGGCCTGAGCCAACTGTCCTCAAATGAAGGAGGAAGTGGCTCAGGGTCAGTGTTTTCCTTCAGCCCTGTGCTCTGCTGTGCTAGGTCTGTTAACTCACATAAATAGTGTGTCTGTCTTTGGGAATTCTTTCAGACTATATCCCTTAGTGCACACACCACAGCGTTGAAAGCCCATTTACAATCAACAAAGATGATGTGTTTAGGATAAGACAAGATACAGGATGAAATTCCTATGTATTATTATTATTTTTTTGGTATACAAACTATTTATTAACAGACAAGGCCTACAGACTTATTTCTTCTTGGATATACCCATGGTGTGGCCATGTGGTCTTGGTGTGCTGGCCTCAGACATGAAGGCCCCAGAAGTGGCAAAGCCCTCTATGGGCCCGAATCTTCTTCAGTCGCTCCAGGCCTTCATGGAGCTTGTTGACCAGACCATTGGCTAGGACCTGGCTATATTTTCCATCCTTTACATCCTTCTGTCGGTTCAAGAACCAGTCTGGGATCTTATATTGGCGTGGATTCTGCATAATGGTGATCACACGTTCCACCTCATCCTCAGTGAGTTCTCCTGCCCTCTCTGTGAGGTCAATGTCTGCTTTCCTCAACACCACATGAGCATATCTTTGGCCCATACCCTTAATGGCAGTGATGGCAAAGGCTATTTTCCACCGCCCATCGATGTTGGTGTTGAGTACTCGCAAAATATGCTGGAAATTTTCCAGGATCACTAGAAACATGGTGGCAGCACAAGCGGCGGCGTGTAGGCCTCCTGTGGAAGAGCGTGTGTATTATTTTTACTATTACAAATACTATAGGTTGGGGGCGGTGGCTCACACCTGTAATCCCAGCACTTTGGGAGGCTGAGGCAGAGAGATCACGAGGTCAGGAGTTTGAGACCATCCTGGCCAACATGGTGAAACCCCGTCTCTACTAAAAATAAAAAAATTAGCCGGGCGTGGTGGTGCTACTTAGGAGGCTGAGGCAGGAGAATCGCTTGAACCCTGGAGGTGGAGGTTGCAGTTAGCCGTGATTGTAACATACATTGCACTCTAGCCTGATGACAGAGCGAGACTCCGTCTCAAAAAAAAAAAAAACAGTATAATAGGGTACACAAATATATGTAATATGCTAAATAGCTGTGGGGCAGCCCAGACTCTGGGCCGAGATTCCTGGGTTTACGCCCCAGCTTTGCTGTCACTAGGCATGTAATCACGGATGCCTCTGTTTTGCCTTAGTTGTTCACTTATAAAATGGGAATAATAGAGATGTCTTCTTCACAGAGCAGATGGGAGGATCCAAAAAATAATATAAGCAAAAGTGGTTCTGGAGACTGAGGACTGAGGTGTTATGATTGTCTATGAATGGACTTGACATTATTTCACTGAGAGGCCCTGCACGTGACCGGAGCTCTGGACCCCCTACCCTGAACCATAGCCCACCTGTGAAGTTTCAAGGAAGAAGCTTTTAACACAGAGTGAACCATGGAGAGAGCTCAGGAAACGGAGTTCCCCACCTCAGTTGCCCTTACTACTGACAAGTGTGCTTTGCTTCAGGAAGAAGCAAAGCTTTTGGAAACGGGGCTTTGTGAAAGTATTTTTTGTTTTTAAATCTTTTGCCTGTTTATTCCAAGTGTAGCCTCAGAAATGTAGCCAAAAGAAAGCAACCACAACCACAGACCCATAATATTGAAAAGCCAGTTCTTAATTTCTGTAGCTAAAAAAGCATCCTTTCAGGCTGTAACCACAGAGAAGTTGCTGCAGGCCTCTGGCATAATGACGGTTTGCAGTGTGATGAAGGAGGCTGTCAAGCTCTGTGGCCTAGAAGCCCAGTCCCAGCATCTCCAATTACCCAGGTGCCTAGCAACACCACCGAAAGCCTCCCCGCCAGGCCCAGCTGGGCAGCAATTGGCTACACCCAGCACAGCCCGCTGCCCAGACCCTTGAGCTCCCCCCAGCCCCCCCACCACATCAAGGCTGGTCTCAGTCCCGGCAGGGACCCGCCTGGTACCAGTGAGTGGGTGGGGCCAGCTGTTTAGAAGAAACAATTCAGATATTAAAAACCTCCCTCTTTGAATGCAGCTAGGAAAGCAGTACAAGCTCACCACTAAAAGTGTCTGCCATGGTAAAGGAGTTGTCGTAAGGGTGTTGGTCTTGCCAGTGCCCTCCTGGGTGAGGTGAAGAAGGGAAGGTGAGCCTGATTTAGCCCTCTTCTCAAATGGGCAAATCCTTTCCCCGTCCTGGATGCTTGTGTCTACCCAGAGTCCTCGTGGTAGCAATGGGGATGGTGGGAATTCCCAGATCCATCTTCCCCCAGGGGTCATGACCTCCCACATCCTCTACAGCTTCCATTTAGGAATTCCCAGGGTCTAGTCTGGGACTGTCTAGGCAGCTGGAGGAAAAGGAGGGAGATAACAGTACAGGAAGGCGGGATGAAAATAACCAAAAAGAAGATTCACACTTCTTTTCTTTAAATTTTTTTTAAATTTAGTTTTTGGGACAGGGTTTCACTCTGTCACCTAGGCTAGAGTATAAGCGGCATCATTGTAGCTAACTGCAATCTTGAACTTCCTGGTTCAAGTGATCCTCCTGCCTCAGCCTCCCAAGTAGCTGGAAGTGCAGGTGTGCACACCACTGCTCCTGGCAAACTTTAATTTTTAAGAATTTTTTGTAGAGAAGGGTTTTCACTGTATTGCCCAGGCTGGTCTCAAACTCCTGGCCTCAAGCAATCCTCCTGCCTCGGTCTCTCAAAGTGCTAGGATTACAGACATGAGCCACTGTGCCTGGCGCATTATTTTTTATTAAAAAAAAATTTTTATGTGGCTGGGTGCATGGTGGCTCATGCCTCCAGCACTCTGGGTGGCAGAGGCAGGCGGATCACCTGAGGTTGGGAGTTCGAGACCAGCCTGACCAACATGGAGAACATGACCAACATCCTGTCTCTACTAAAAATACCAACACCCTGTCTCTACTAAAAATACAAAATTAGCCAGGTGGGGTGGCACATGCCTGTAATCCCAGCTACTTGGGATGCTTAGGCAGGAGAATCGCTTGGACCCGGAAGGCGGAGGCTTCAATGAGCCAAGATCACGTCATTGCACTCCAGCCTGGGCAACAAGAGTGAAACTCTGTCTCAAAAAAAAAAAAGTTTTTTTTTAATGTTTTAAAATCTTAAATTTATTTATTTTTGAGACAGGATCTTGCTCTGTTGCCAAGGCTGGAGTAAATTTTTATTTTTAACCCTAATCCCGTGACAGATTATCTCAGACAGTATCTTTCTATAACACTTGATACGTGTAAATCACAGGAGCAGTGGAACATGTGGGGGCTTTGGGGTCAGGTGCCTGAGTCTCTTCTCCCAGCCCTCCCATCCTTAGCTGGGAGATCTTGAGCAAGTTACTTTGGGAGCCTGGGTTTCTTTATCCTTAAAATGGGAATGTTATTACCTTGCCTTACAGTTATAAAAATTCAGGGAATGCCCATCAAGTAATTAGCCTGAGAGCAGGCACACAGTAAGTTTATTATTCTAGTAACTCTTTATTACTTTATTTGATTCTTAGAACAATTCTGTAAGATACTCAGGGCAGAAGTGAACTTTGTTTGCTTTTTTTTTTTGAGACAGAGTTTCGCTGTTGTTGCCCAGGCTGGAGTGAAATGGTGCGATCTTGGCTCACCGAAACCTTTGCCTCCCGTGTTCAAGCGATTCTCCTGCCTCAGCCTCCTGAGTAGCTGGGATTACAGGAATGTGCCACCATGCCAGCCTTATTTATTTATTTATTTATTTATTTATTTGTTTGTTTGATTGAGACAGAGTCTCCCTCTATTGCTCAAGCTGGAGTGTAGTGGCGCAATCTTGGCTCACTGCAACCTCTGGCTCCCGGGTTCAAGCAATTCTCCTGCCTCAGCCTCCCGAGTAGCTGGGATTACAGGCACTTGCTACCACCCCCAGCTAATTTTTTCATATTTTTAGTAGAGACAGGGTTTCACCATATTGGCCAGGCTGGTCTCGAACTCCTCACCTCGTGATCTGCCCACCTCGACCTTCCTAAGTGCTGGGAT
Source organism: Alouatta palliata (assembly GCA_004027835.1). Taxonomy (NCBI): domain Eukaryota; kingdom Metazoa; phylum Chordata; class Mammalia; order Primates; family Atelidae; genus Alouatta; species Alouatta palliata. Next base: position 22,655 of record PVKV010005312.1, read on the forward strand.
TATAGGCGTGAGCCACCACGCTTGGCCTAATTTTGTATTTTTGGTAGAGACAGGGTTTCTCCGTGTTTGTCAGGTTGGTCTCAAACTCCTGGCCTCTGGTGATCCACCTGCCTTTGCCTCCCAAAGTGCTGGGATTACAAGTGTGAGCCACCGTGCCCGGCTGAGCTCTGTTTTACAGCTGAGGAAACTGATGCCCAGTGAAAAACTAAATGTGAATGCTGGGAGTAGAATTCAGGTCTTTACAGTGTCAAACACAAGGTATTCTTGAAAAGCAAATGGTAAGCCCTTTTTTTGGTAGCCATTATGACATGGTGGCTTCACAGCAATGGTACCCAGTGATAGAATGACAATGGAAGGGGTGCGGCCGTGCAGAGGAAAGGGCTGGTAGCAGGCTCTTTTCAACACAAAGTCACACAAAGACTTAGTCAATGTGTGGTTAGAATTCCTCCTTCCCCTTTTCCCTCCTCTCTTTCTCTTCCTCTCTCTTTCCCTGTTTTTTCCACAAGCATTTTTTTTTTTTAAATAACTCTGATATTTTGTATGAAACACTTCACGAATTTGCATGTCATCCTTGTGCAGGGGCCATGTTAATCTCTGTATCTTTTCAGTTTTAGTATATGTGCTGCCAAAGGCCACAAGCATGCTTTTACTGATTGATTGAGTTAGGGTCTTGGTCTGTCGCCCAGGATGGAATGTAGTGGCATAATCTTGACTCACTGCAACCTCCACCTCCCAGGTTCAAGCGATTTTCCTGCCTCAGTCTCCCAATAGTCGAGATAATAGGCACGCATCACCATGCCTGGCTAATTTTTTTGTATTTTAGTAGGGATGGGGTTTCACCATGTTGGCCAGACTGGTCTCTAACTCCTGACTTCAGGTGATCCACCGCCTTGGCCTCCAAAGTGCTGGGATTATAGGCGTGAGCCACTGTACCCGGCCCTGGTTAGTCTTTGCTAAATTTTTTGGCAAAGCCAGTCTGGGGAACTTTACTGTACAGCTGAGAGAACTATGGCTCAGAGCCAGGAAGGAACTTGCCCCTGGCCACACAGCCAGGAAGTGGCAGTGTAGACCAGAAAACACATCTCCTGATTCTATGCTCCTCGCGCTATGCCTCCCAAACACAGAATAAGAACTGATTTTATTTTTGTTGATTTTTTTTTTTTTGAGGTGGAGTCTTGCTCTGTTGCCTGGGCTGGAGTGTAGTGGAGCGATCTTGGCTCACTGCAACCTCTGCCTCCTGGGTTCAAATGATTCTCCTGCCTCAGCCTTCCCAGTAGCTGGGATTAAAGGCATCCGCCACCTCACCTGGCTACTTTTTTTTGTACTTTTAGTAGAGATGGGATTTTGCCATGTTAGCCAGGCTTGTCTCGAACACCTGACCTCAGGTGATCCACCCACCTCAGCCTCCCAAAATGCTGGGATTATAGGTGTGAGCCACTGCGCCCGGCCAAGAACTGAATTTAACTTGCAACAAGAACACTCCAGGTAGAGTTAAGAAGAATTTCTTGGCTATTCATGTGTATTAGTCAAATTCTTTTATTATTTTTTAAGTCTCTTTCTATTGCCCAGGCTGCAGTGCAGTGGTATGATCACAGCTCACTGTAGCCTCAACCTCCCAGGCTCAAGCAATCCTCCCACCTTAGCCTCCCAAGTAGTTGGGACCACATCCACACAGTACTAATGTTTTAATTTGTTTTAGAGACGAGGATCTCACTGTGTTGCCCAGGCTGGTCTTGAAGTTCTGGGCTCAAGCGGTTCTCCCACCTTGGCCTCCCAAAGTGCTAGGATTACAGGTGTGAGCCACCATGCCCGGCCTCGTCAGGTTTTTGATTGCAAAAGATGGGAACTGATTCTGACTAAGTCGGGAAATGAATTTTGTTGAAAGCACATTGAGTAAGTTACAGAATCACTGGAAGACTGTAGAAACAAGGCTTGGAAAATAACCAGAAACACAGAGACCAGACACCTAGAATTACACCAAAATCCCATCGCAGAGCCAGATAGTGAGGACAGCCTCAGAGCTGCTGCTGCCGAGTGCTCAGTCCTGCTGCCTTCGTCACAGCCACAGCTGGCGTTGGATGCTGGATGCCATGCTGACCCAATGGCAGGCCTGTCTGGACACTGGATACTGCTGCCACTGCTGCGATCACTGTAAAGAATTTTTCCCATCCCCACCTCCAGCGTCAGAAATCCTAAGCAAATGCAGCTGATTGGTCAAGCGTAGGTCACTCTAGCTACCTAGGGACATAGAAAAGTGAATATTGGGCATGGTTGGTGTCGCTAACAGAAGCCGTTTCCTGCTGCCCACCAGGAGAATATAAATTCCCCAAGAGAACTGACAAATAATGGCTACGTACATGTTGTCAAGAGAATCCACTGAAAGTCCCCGACATTTGCAGTTTCAACACTTGCAATTTTGGTAATTTATTAGTTACTCCCAAAGGCCCATTATGAATGAATATGAGTTGAATGATTGGCTTTGCGTATTAGTGAGCCAGGCCTACTGCTCTGCCTGGGCATCTCCCATGACTATTATCCTTTACGTAGTTTGCATGCAGTGACTAAAATAGTTGTTTCTTGTTTACAGAGCAGAAAAGATTCATAAAATAAATCACTCAATAGTGCCAGTGATACAAACAAAGAGAAAGTGAGGAGGTGTAAGAAAGTGATTTTGTTTTTTGGCTACAAATAGAATTTTTGGATAAATTGGCACTGTGTGTCAAGTTCAGTGGTATCTGAGATCCCTGATAGCATTAGATCAACCATGTGTGTCACTGAGTTACAAGGAAAAGTTGTTTAGTGAGTGCATTAGCCAGTGCCAAAACTGCTCATCAAGAGACAGATTAATCTTTACTAAAAGATAAGAAGACACTCAGCTAACCATGTTTTCTTTTTCTTTCCTTCGTTGGGATCTCAGGTGCAAAGTATTGAGTATGGTCAACACTCTTCAAATAACGATTTTATAAATAACTTTATTTTATTTATTTA
>PVKV010005312.1:25742-73387 GCA_004027835.1 Alouatta palliata
GGGTTCAAGCAATTCTCCTGCCTCAGCCTCCCGAGTAGCTGGGACTACAGGCACGTGCCACCATGCCCAGCTAATTTTTGTATTTTTAGTAGAGACGGGGTTTCACCATGTTGACCAGGATGGTCTCGATCTCTTGACCTCATGATCCACCCGCCTCGGCCTCCCAAAGTGCTGGGATTACAGGCATGAGCCACTGCGCCTGGCCTAATAACTTTACTTCTACATTTATAGAATCATTTAAGGACTGACATGGAATCACTCAAAATTTTCTGGCTATAGTTTTGTTTTTTTTTTTTTTCTGGAGATAGGGTTTCACTCTGTCGCCCAAGCTGGAGTGCAGTGGCACAGTCTCGGTTCACTGCAACCTCTGCCTCCGAGGTTCAAGCGATTCTCCTGCCTCAGCCTCCTGAGTAGCTGGGATTACAGGTACATGCCACCACACCTGGCTAATTTTTGTATTTTTAGTAGAGGCAGGGTTTCTCCATGTTGGCCAGGCTAGTCTCGAACTCCTGACCTTAAGTGATCTGACCGCCTCGGCCTCCCAAAGTGCTGGGATTTCAGGTGTGAGTTACTGTGCCCGGCCTGGCTATAGTTTACAATGTAATTTTGGGAGACACTATGTGGTAGGTAGTGGATTAGGGCATCTGAAAGGTCTGGAAAAATCTCTTGCAAATGTTAGTAGTCTCCTATGTAAATATCTTTATAGAAATCTCTTTTGGCCAGGCACGGTGGCTCACCCCTGTAATCCTAGCACTTTGGGAGGCCTAGGCAGGTGGATCACTTGAGGTCAGGAGTTTGAGACCAGCCTGACCAACATGGTGAAACCTCGTCTCTACTAAAAATACAAAATTAGCCAGGCGTGATGGTGGGTGCCTGTAATCCCAGGTACTTGGGAGGGTACAGCAGGAGAATCGTTTGAACCTGGGAAGTGGAAGTTGCAGTGAGCTGAGATTGCACCATTGCACTCTAGCCTGGGCAACAAGAGCAAAACTCGATCTCAAAAAAAAAAAAAAAAAAAAAAAAAAAAAAAAAGCGAAAAAAAATCTCTTTTCTACAGATTTTTTTTTTTTAAGGTAGTCAACTGTCCTGGGTAAATGAGCACAGTGCCCTTTCAAGTCTTTGGCCAACACACTGGCTCTGTGATCGATAATAAGTAATGCTTATTCCAGGCAAAGTCAGGAATTAGGAAAATTCTTTCTGTGTTTCCTTTTAAGAGTACCTGTGGGCTGGGCATGGTGGCTCAAGTCTGTAATCCCAGCACTTTGGGAGGCCGAGGCAGGTGGATTACGAGCTCAAGGATTTGGAGACCAGCCTGACTAACATGGTGAAACCCTGTCTCTACTAAAAATACAAAAATTAGCTGGGCGTGGTGGCAGGCGCCTATAATCCCAGCTACTCAGGAGGCCGAGGCAGCAGAATTGCTTGAACCTGGGATGGGTAGGTTGCAGTGAGCCGAGGTTGCACTACTGCACTCCAGCCTGGGTGATAGAGTGAGACTTCATCTCAAAAAAAAAAAAAAAAAAAAAAAAAAGAGTACTTGTGGCCAGGGGGGATCTTTCTATGTTTTCTCTTGAGAATACTTGTGGATTACAAGCTGTCTCATGCCTGTAATCCCAATGCTTTGAGAGGTCAGGTGGGAGGATCCCTTGAATTCAAGGATTCGAGACCAGCCTGGACAACATAGGGAGGCCACCATTTCAAAAAAAAAAAAAAAATAATAATAAAGTTAAAAACATTTTTTAAAAAAGAATACTTGCCAACCACGAAGGAAAGAGTGTTGGTTCTTTTTCTCCCTCCCCAATCCTAGGAACCCGTGAAAGCGTTTTGGTTCTCGGTGTGCATAAGGAACATTTCCATTTTAAACCAGAAGGCTAGAGACATTCTAACAATCTACCCAGTTGTTCCCTACCTGTAGGACGAGAACTTTTCACAGCAGTGCCACCCAGTATTGATCTGTGTATGTGAGGCCTTTCAAAACAGAGTGGGCAGCAACTTGCTGCAGATAAGAGGTAGGAAGTTTGCTTAGGGAGTAAGAAAGCAGAGTCAGTGCAGTAAATATCCACCCAGTGAATGACACCCAATGAATGACAGCTCAAGTGCCAAGTAAATGAATGGACAGCTATTATGCTTTTATATTTCTTTGAGACTATAATGTGTTGTAATCATTGTTTTGTTTTGAGACTCCTGCTCCATTCAATTGGGCTTCCAAAAATTCTGGTAATCTGAAGTGTGTTTCTGGACACTGTATCCCAAGTTTGATGTATAGAGCCCATGGAGTTTATATACAGGCCACGCCCGAGGAAGGACAAAATTAACGACATGACCTTCGATTAGATTTGCTTTGTGAGGGCTTAGAGAAGGAAACCTTGGACCCAGGAGCTGGTGAGTAGATTCCAGCAGGGTAAGGAAGAACTACCTAAGAATTAGAACTGTTACAAAATACAGCAACCCCACTGAAGTTCATCTAGATTGTTTATAAATACAGCTTTGTGTATGCACTCACATACCTTCAAAGGGTGGATTTCTAGAAGTTGGATGGTTCTGTTGAAAGTTACATGCTGTTTATAGTTTATAGACATTGGCCAGTTGCCTTCCAAATGGCTGCATTAATTTACACCTCATACACTGCACCCAACTCCACATAATATGGGATAGTATCAGTTTTTTTTTTTCTTTTTCTCTTTTGTTTTTGAAGATGGAGTTTCGCTGTTGTCATCCAGGATTGAGTGCAATGGCACAATTTCAGCTCACTGAAACCTCCGCCTCCCAGTTTCAAGTGATTCTTTTGCCTCAGCCTCCTGAGTAGCTGGAATTACAGGCGCCTGTCACCACACCCCACTAATTTTTGTATTTTTAGTGGAGATGGGGTTTCACCATGTTGGCCAGGCTGGTCTTGAACTCCTGACCTCAGATGATCCACCCACCTTGGCCTCCCAAAGTGTTGGGATTACAGGCGTGAGCCACTGCACCCGGCCTGAGTCTTTTTCATTGTTACCAATCTGATAGGTAATAGTTTCTCAGAAATTCAGGAGTGGGAAAGGAGATAAACATGAGTAGGAGAGATGGGGAAATGCCAGAGACTGGAAGGAGCACCTGTGAGCATTACAGTACCAGGTGTTGGAGATCAGCTAAATCAGAGAGCAGCCCCTGTTCTCAGGAAACAGGGTGGACAGGTAAGGGAGTTGGAGGATGATAGTTATTGACTGAGAGGTAAAACCAAAATGCTAGCTGGCTGCAGTGGCTCACACTTATAATCCCAGAACTTTGGGAGGCTGAGGCAGGAGGATCGCTGGAGCCCAGGAGTTTGAGACCAGCCTGGGTAACACAGGAATACCCCATCTCAACAGAGAAAAAAAATAGCTGGGCATGGTGGTGTGTGTGCTTGAAGTCCCAGCTACTTGGGAGGCTGAGGTGGGAGACTTGCTTGAGCCTGGGAAGTAGAGGCTGCAGTAAGCCGTGATCTTGCCACTGCATTCCAGCCTGGGTGACAGAGAGAGATCTTGTCTCAAAAAAATTAAAATAGGCCGGGTGCTGTGGCTCACATCTGTAATCCCAGCACTTTGGGAGGCCAAGAGTTTAAGACCAGCCTGGCCAAAATGGTGAAAACCCATCTCTACTAAAAATACAAAAATTAGCTGGCATGGTGGTGGGCGCCTGTTATTCAAGCTACTTGGGAGACTGAGGCAGGAGAGTCACTTCAACCCAGGAGGTGGAGGTTTCAATGAGCTGAGATCGTGCCACTGAACTCCAGCCTGGGCCACATAGCCAGACTCCATCTCAAAAAAAAAAAAAAAAAAATTATATAAGAAAACTCCAAATGCTTCAAATTGCTATCAATGTGCTTATTTGGTGCTGGAACCTAAACTAGCTAGAACTACATGTCTGCTTTATGGTACAAGGCAAGGCAGAAAGCAGACATGCAGTGAGTTTTGGCTAAACCGATGGGGTCGGCTATTTTGCAGAGCAGGAAATACGTTTAGGCACTAACATACTTAAAATGGTGGTCGCGAAGTTGTAAAATTCTGGAACTGTTGAAATTCCAAAATAAGGGCAAACGTAATCCTTATTTTGTAGCTCCTTTTATAAAGTTGTTAACAACGTGGAATTTTATTTCCTCATAAAATGATTATGTATGATATTTAGATTTACAATAAGACTGATTTATACAATGAGAGCTGTCCCTAATTGAACTTAAATACTTTTTTTTTTTTTTTTTGAGACAGAGTCTCACTCCGTCACCAGGCGCCAGGCTGGAGTGCAGTGGCGCGACCTCGGCTCACTGCAACCTCCGCCTCCTGGGTTCAAGCAATTCTCCTGCCTCAGCCTCCCGAGTAGCTGGGACTACAGGCGCGCGCCACCAAGCCCAGCTAATTTTTTTGTATTTTTAGTAGAGATGGGGTTTCACCATGTTGACCAGGATGGTCTCCATCTCTTGACCTCGTGATCCGCCTGCCTCGGCCTCCCAAAGTGCTGGGATTACAGGCGTGAGCCGCCGTGCCCGGCCTGAACTTAAATACTTTAATATTTGTAGTTAAAAGATGCTGATCTTAAATCCACAATGTAGTTTTGTCAATTATGGGACGTGGCAAAAACTAGAAAAAAATCATCAATATTCAAGGGAAATTAATAAAATATAGTTATATCTATGGGCTGAATGACTCTGGGAGGTGGGGGAGTGGGTGGGTTAAAAATGCAGCGGAGGAGTGGGGGGCATTAAAAAAAATAAAAAAAATGCAGCAGAGAGAAAAAGACTTTATTTCAGAAAAGTCGTTGGGGAAAAGAAAAATGTCTTTCCTAAATGTATTGAATATAACCTATTGTAATGTGAAAACTTGCCTAATGAGTTTTATTTGAAAATCAATTGAACTTGATCTGATTCCCAGTAACATGCAATGTAAAAACAGGCCCCAGGCTCAGCTCCATCCCTTCCATCTATCCACCCATCCATCTAAAACCTATCCATCCGTCCATAGCCGATAACAACTAATAATTATAGGGTGTTTACTATTTTACTATGTGCCAGATACTGTTCTTCTTCTTTTTTTTTTTTTTTTTTTGAGACAGAGTCTTACTCTGTCACCCAGTCTGGAATGCAGTGGCACGAATTTGGCTCACTACAACCACCACCTCCCAGGTTCAAGTGATTCTCGTGCCTTAGCCTCCCAAATAGCTGGAATTACAGGCGTGTGCCACTATGCGCAGCTGATTTTTGTATTTTTAGTAGAGAGGAGGTTTCGCCATGTTGGCCAGTCTGCTCTGAAACTCCTGACCTCATGATCTGCCCACCTTGGCCTCCCAAGAGCTTACTGTTGTAAGCGCTTCACGTGCATTATCTCAAGTAATCTTCCCAGCAATGTTATGAGGCAGGTGCTATCATTATCCAGAGTTTAAAATGGAATCTGAGGGTTTCCCAACAAGTTAAACATAGAATTAATTACTATATGACCCAGCAATTCCAATCATAGGTATACACTCCCACTCAAACTAGAAACAGATGTTTAAAGAGAACTTACAGGGATGTTCATTCACAATAGCCAAAAGGTGGAAACAACCCAAATGGCCATAAACGGATTAGTGGATAAACAAAATGTGGCATGTTTATACAGTGCAGTAGCATTCAGACATAAAAAAAGGAAACTCTGCTGGGCGCAGTGGCTCACACCTGTAATCCCAGCATTTTGGGAGGCTGAGGTGGGCGGATCACTTGGGGTCAGAAGTTTGAGACCAGCCTCATGAACATGGTGAAACCCCATCTCTATTAAAAATACAAAATATTAGTTAGGCACGGTAGCAGGCGCCTATAATTCCAGCTACTTGGGAGGCTGAGCCCAGAAGGTGGAGGTTGCAGTGGGACGAGATCATGCCACTGCATTCCAGCCTGGGCGACAGAGTAAGACTCCCATTGCCTCCCAACCAAAAAAAAAAAAAAAAAAAAAAACAGGAAATTCTGACCCTTGCTACAACATGCATGCCCCTTGAAAACATTATGTGAAGGAAGCCAAGCTCAGAAGGCCATGCACTGTATGGTATATACATATTGTATGATTTCATTTATATGAAATGTCCAGAATAGGTAAATCCACAGACACAGAAAGCAGATTAGTCATTGCCAGGGACTATGGTAAGAGGGCAATAGGAATTAACTGCTTAATGCATATGGATATCAGGTTTTTGTTTGTGATTAAAAAGTTTTGGAACTAGTGGTGATAGTTGCACAACATTGCAAATGTACTCAATTCACTGAATTGTACACTGTAAATGGCTAAAAACAGGGCCAGGTTCAGTGGCAAAGCCTGTAATCCCAGCACTCTGGGAGGCCGAGGTGGGTAAATCACTTGAGGTCAGGAGTTTGAGACCAGCATTGCCAACATGGTGAAACCCCTTCTCTACTAAAAATACAAAAATTAGCTGGGTGTGATGGTGTGCACCTGTAATCTCAGCTACTCAGGAGGCTGAGGCAGAAGAATTGCTTGAACCCAGGAGGCGGAGGTTGCAGTGAGCTGACTCAGAGAATTTAATGAAGTGATTTATCTGATGTTAACTTACAGATGATATGTGGTACAGCTGTGTTTTAATCTCAGCCACCTGGTTCTTTGGCTCATGCTTTTTAAAACAATTCAGAGAAAACTTTATTTTGGGCCATTTAGGAAGTTTAGATCATTTTGATCATTTCAGCTGCCTTTTCTTCACACACAGGAAAAGCCTTGGGAAGCAGTGGTTGCGCCAGACAGCCCAGGAGAGCCGAAGCCTGAAGACCTGGGGCCACCTGCTGTTCCCTGGCATTCGTGTCCCTCTGGGGTGGAGGAAGGACTCGGGACAATGGCTGCTGCTCATGATCTGGAGATGGAGAGCATGAATCTGAATATGGGGAGAGAGATGAAAGAAGAGCTGGAGGAAGAGGAGAAAATGAGAGAGGATGGGGCAGGGAAAGATCGTGCCAAGAATAAAAAGGTCCATAGGATCGTCTCAAAATGGATGCTTCCCGAAAAGGCCCGAGGAACATACTTGGAGAGAGCTAACTGTTTCCCACCCCCCGTGTTCATCATCTCCATCAGCCTGGCCGAGGTGAATGGGGAGCGGGGTGGGCACCGGGGTAAGTGGCATGGAAGAGTTACAAACAAACTAGGGGTCAAGATGTAGATCTAGAGAAGAGACTGGAAGCATGTGACAGAGCTTGGCGGGGATGGGGACAGCACACAGCTAACCTCTACCTCCTCCCTCCCAGAGCTGCCGTTGGGGGCTTTCCTTACACTGCCGGTCACTGCCAACCCAGAGCAGAGTTTCATTTGTCAGACAAATCTGCCCAGCTGTGGCTGCATTTTCAGTGGCTTCCTTTCATTTTAGCCGTGATGTTTTTAGGAACCAAATCATCCTGGGGTTGCACGTGGGTTTTCTCTCATAAACCAATTTAGACTGGTTGGTAAGGCCTTTCTGGGGCCCCAGGTTTAGAAGTATGATAGGGTGTTTCTGAATTTCAGTGAGAAAAAACCAGGATCCTTTAACAACATCTACTTAAGGCAGTACGTGGTGTGTTGTCCAGCTCTGATCCAGACAGTCCTCTTATTTTCCAGAAAAGACTGCAAGGCTCAGGGAGGTGGGGTGATTTTCCCAAGGTCACATCATAGTCACGGGGCCAGGATGAGGCTCCCCTCTACCTCATGGCACCTAGTGTTTTCACCCACACTTGATGTCCTGCAAAGGAACTGGCCAATCATGGCTGCCTGTGGGGTGTGACTTCACGGGCATTAGAAGTTCCTAATGTAATCTTTTTAATTCCCATTGATGCACTGATGCCTCAGCTTCCTTACCAGAAACTGTATTAGTCAGAGTTCTTCAGAAAAACAGAATCAATAGGTGTGTGTGTGCTGGGGGAAGAGAGATTAAGATTTATTTTAAAAGCCAGCTGTAGTGGCTCATGCCTGTAATCTCAGCACTTTGGGAGTCTGAGGCAGGCAGATCACCTGAGGTTGGGAATTTGAAACCAGCCTGGCCAGTAGGGTGAAACCCTGTCTCTACTAAAAATACAAAAATTAGCCTGGCGTGGTAGCACGTGCCTGTAATCCCAGCTGCTCGGGAGGCTGAGGCAGGAGAATTGCTTGAACCAGGGAGGTGGAGGCTGCAGTGAGATGAGATCGTGCCATTGCACTCCAGCCTGGGCAACAAGAGTAAAATTCTGTCTCAAAAAGAAACCATTTATTTTAAGGAATTATCTCAAATGGTTATGGAGGCTTGGCAAGTCCAAAATCTTCAGGGAAGGCTGGCAGGCTGGAGGCCCAGGGAAGACTTGCAGTTCAAGTCCAAAGGTAGAGTTCTCCTGGCAGAATTCTCTTTTCCTAACAATTCTCTTTTCCTTGCTAGTCTTTTCTCTAGCAAGGCCTTCAACTGATTAGACAAGGCTCACTCACAGTATGGTGAGAAATCAGCTTTACTCAAAGACTACTGATTTAAATGTTAATATAAGCCATACCTTCACAAAAACATCTAGGATAATGTTTGAGCAAATGTTTGGGTAGCATAGCCTAGCTAAGTTGACACATAAAATTAACGGTTGCAGGAACCAAGCCTATGATGGCTCAGACCAAGGTAAGCCTAAGGTGTAAGCATCCTGGGAGATGCTGTGGTCAAGTCTGTTTAGGTTGAAGGGGCACAGTTCTAACTTTTTTTCACAGGATTTTATTGTGAGGCTGCTTGCAACTGGGAAGTCGTCTGGATCTGAAGCATCTGTATCTGTTTTTCCTGCTTCTCCCTCCTGTTATACTTTCAGCCTATAGGTTGTCTGGTGCTCTAATCAGCTGTGTGTGTGTCTTCTCCGTTTTAAATTAAAAATTTTAAAATGGCCATGCTGCGTGGTTCAAACCTGTAATCCCAGCACTTTGGGAGGCTGAGGCGGGCAGATCACGTGAAGTCAGGAGTTCGAGACCAGACTGGCTAACATGGTGAAACCACGTCTCTACTAAAAATAACAAAAATTAGCCAGGCGTAGTGGCAGGCACCTGTAATCTCAGCTATTTAGGAGGCTGAAACAGGAGAATCACTTGAACCCAGGAGGCGGAGGTTGGAGTGAGCTGAAATGGCGTCATTGTATTCCAACCTTGGCAAAAAGAGCAAAATTGTCTTAAAATTTTTTTTTTAAATAACCTTTTTATTTTGGAATAATTTTACCACTATAGAAAAGTTGTAAAGCTGAAACAGAAAGTTCCTGTATGCCTCTCACCCAGCTCCTCCTATTGTTTATATCCAAAATTTCTTTCCCTTTTTTTTTTTTCAAACCCAGGATAATCTCTGTATGTAGTACATTACATTTCCATAGCAGATTTTTTTGAGACAGAGTCTTGCTCTCTCCCCCAGACTGGAGTACCAGTGGCGCAATCTCAGCTCACTGCAACCTCTGCCTCCCAGGGTCAAGTGATTTTCCTGACTCAGCCTCCTGAGTAGCTGGGATTACAGGCACATGCCACCACACCTGGCTATCCTTTTATATTTTTAGTAGAGATGTAGTTTCACCATGTTGATCAGGCCCGTCTTGAACTCCTGACCCCAGGTGATCCACCTGCCTCAGCCTCCCAAAGGGCTGGGATTATAGGCAGGAGCCACTGCGCCTGTCCCCATAGTACATTTGTCAAAACCGAGAAACTGGCATTGGCATATTACTAACTAAACTCCAGATTTTTCTGGATTTTTACTAGTTTCTCCACTAGTTTCTCCATGTCCTCTTTCTGTTCCTCTGGTACCCACTGCATTTAGCTGCCATGTCTCCCCAGGCTCCTCTGATCTGTGGCAGCTTCTCGGTCTTTGTTTTTCATGATTCTGATAGTCTTGAGGGAGACTGGCCAGGGAGCCTGTAGAATGTCCCCCAGCTGGGGTTTATCTGATGCTTTTCTCATGATTTATCTGGAGTTATGAGTTTGGAGGAAGAATACCATGGAGGCGAAGGGCCCTTCCCATCACATAGGCTCAGAAAGTTGAGGATGTCACATGGCATCACTGGGACCTTCACCTCCATCGCTTGGTTAAGGCAGTGTTTGCCAGGTCTCTCCCCAGCAAGTAACTATTTTTCCCTTTCCCTGCTTTATTCTTTGGAAGCTAGCGTTGATCTTCCCTCCCTCCCTCCCTCCTTCTCTCTCTCTTTCTTTTCTTCCTCTGTCCTGCCCAGGCTGGAGTGCAGTGGCATGATCTTGGTTCACTGCAACCTCTGCCTCCCGTGTTCAACCGATTATCCTGCCCCAGCTTCCTGAGTAGCGGGGATTACAGGTCCACACCACCATGCTCGGCTAATTTTTGTATTTTTAGTAGAGATGGGGTTTCACCATGTTGGTCAGCCTGGTCTTGAACTCCTGAGCTTGTGATCTGCCAACCTCGGCCTCCCAAAGTGCTAGGACTACAGGTGTGAGCCACTGCGCCCAGCCATTGATCTATTTTCATAGCAAGTTGTAAATGAAAGATCAGTTGGTGCGACGATGAGGGCAGTGGGTATTTAAGAGGGAGAGGGTGTTAGAGAACATGGTGTCAAAGAGCAGGGCCAAAGGGGTTCACAAATTCTTCCTTAACAATGTAAGCTAGCTCTGTTCCCAGCCATTGGAGGAAGTGGGGTATGGTGGGAACCATCACAGTGGGGGATGGTGGAGAAGAATATTTCATGTCATCTTCTGGCACTATGGTGTGGCCCACTTGAGAGCTGAATCATCTTAAACAGTTACTGCCCACGGGCTTGAATGGGGCCCCTCTCTGGAGAAGGTATGGTTAACACATATGTCTGTTCCCTCCGTCAGCTGGCAGTGTTTATTTACTATGCTGTGTGGAAGCCTCAGAAACAGTGGATCACCTTGGATATAGGCATCTTGGAGAGTCCCTTTATCTACAGTCCTGAGAAGAGGGAGGAAGCCTGGAGATTTATCTCATACATGCTGGTACATGCTGGGTAAGCAATGACAGTGATGCTCCTGGTATCAGAGGGGATTATATCATTGTAACTGCTAACATTTATTAGGTACTTTATTATTGATGAGGCACTTTCATGTCTATAATCTTGTTTGATCTTCACAGCAACCCTAAGGGGTAGTAAGTATTACTCCTGCTGTTTTATGTCTGAGGCTTAGAAGATGTAGTCACGGAGGCCAGGCCAAGATCACTTGAGGTCAGGAGTTCGAGACTAGCCTGGCTGATATGGTGAAACCCCAACTTTACTAAAAATAAAAAAATGAGCCAAGCATGGTGGCACATACCTATAGGGGCTGAGGCAGGAGAACTGCTTGAACCTGGGAGGTGGGAGGTTGCAGTGAGCTGAGATTGTGCCACTGCACTCCAGCTAGGGAACAAGAGCGAGACTCCATCTCAAAAAAAAAAAAAAAAAAAATATTACAAGGCTGTATAGGATGTATCATGTGTGGGGTTATATAAATGAGGAATGTTTTGGATGTAAGTACCAAAAATATCTAACAGGGCCTTAAACAGAGGTTAATTTTTTTCCCATAAAAAAAGCCCAGAGGGTCCAGGAATGGTGGCTCATACCTGTAATCCCAGCACTTTGCCAGGCCAAGGCAGGTGGATCACCTGAGGTTGGGAGTTCAAGACCAACTTGGTCAACATGACAAAACCCTGTCTTTACTAAAAATACAAAAATTGGCCGGGCATGGTGGCTCACACCTGTAATCCCAGCACTTTGGAAAGCTGAGGTGGGTGGATCACTGAGATCAGGAGTTCAAGACCAGTCTAACATGGTAAAACCCCATTTGTACTAAAAATACAAAAATTAGCTGGGCGTGGTCGTGGGTGCCTGTAATCTCAGCTACTAAGGAGGCTGAAGCAGGAGAATCACTTGAACCTGGGAGGCAGAGGTTGCAGTGAGCTGAGATCGCACCATTGCACTCCAGCCTGGGTGACAGAGGGAGACTCTGTTTAAAAAAAAAAAAAAAAAAAAAATTATCCGGGAGTGGTGGCACATGCCTGTAGTCCCAGCTAATTCAGAGGCTGAGGCATGAGAGTCTCTTGAACCTGTGAGGCAGAGGTTGTGGTGAGCAGAGATTGCACCCCTGCACTCCAGGCTGGGAGACACAGTAAGACCGACAAAAACACACACGCACAGACCCACACACACACACATGCAAACACACATGAAAAAAGAAAAAGAAAAAGAGTTGTCTGCTAAAAAAAAAATTAGAAAATGAAATTCTAGTTAAGCAAATCCTTAACTAGAAAAAAACACATGAAAGTTTGTCTCCCGGGGAAATAACTGCTTGGTTTAGTCATAATATTTGACAACTATTGTTTGTCTTTGCAGAGTTCAGCACATCTTGGGGAATCTTTGTATGCAGCTTGTTTTGGGTATTCCCCTGGAAATGGTCCACAAAGGCCTCCGTGTGGGGCTGGTGTACCTGGCAGGAGTGATTGCAGGTCAGTGTTCTCAGGTAACACAGGATCAATACCTCTGGGCTGTTAGGATTAAAAGCAAAGGAAATAAACACTTACAGTGGCCTTCTTTAAGTCGATTTATTGTACTCCTGATATGTGCTAGGGAACACTAAGCCTTAGAGGTCATTTAATTAGAGATAATATCGCACATAAGGACTAGTCATTGCGTCTATCCTCAGGTAGCTCACACGCAAGACAGGGTTTTGCATAACTGAAAATACAGGTATGCCAGGCACTCCCACCTGTAATCCCAGCACTTTGGGAGGTTGAGTTGGGTGGATCACTTGAGGTCAGGAGTTCGAGACCAGCCTGGCTAATATGGTGAAACCCTGTCTCTATTAAAAATACAAAAATCAGCTTGGAATAGTGGCACACCCCTGTCATCCCAGCTACTCAGGGGGCTGAGGCACCAGAATCGCTTGAACCCAGGAGGCAGAGATTGCAGTAAGACAAGATCATGCCACTGTACCTCACACTCCAGCCTGGGCAACAGAGCGAGACTCTGTCTCAAGGAGAAAAAAAAAAAAAAGGAATAAAGAAAATTGCAGACTAATGATTTTGAGAAATAATTTGATCAGATTTGCATTTAAGAAAGATGACATTAAGGGAATGCAGAGAATAACTTATGGGGCCCAAAGACTGAGTAGGTACAAGCAGCATATGGCAGTGATCTCTAAAACTGGGTGCGTCTAAGGTGATCTATTATGGTATGGGAAGAAAATATTCGAATTCCCATCCATCTGTTTGTTTATTTATTGGAAACATTTTTTTAAAAATTAAACTTTTAATTTTGAGATAATTGTAGATTTACATGCAGTTGTTAGAAATAATGCCTAGAGGTCTCATGTACCCTTTAAACCAGCTACCCCCAATGGTGGCATCTTGCAAAACATTAGTATTGTATCACAACTAGGATATCCATGTTGATACAGTCAGGGTATAAAACATTTTCAAGCCATATGGATCCCCCATGTTGCCTTTTTATAGCTATACTCCCTTCCCTCCCACCCTCCTTTACCCCTGGCAACTAGTGATCTGTTCTCTATTTCTATAATTGTGTCATTTGAAGAATATTATATAAATGGAATAATCCAGTAGATAGCCTCGTGGGATTGATTTTCTTCACTCAGCATAATTCTCCGGGGATTCATCTAGGTTGTTGCATGTGTCAGTAATTTATTCCTTTTTATTGCCCAGTATTTATTCCATAAAATGGATATAGCACCGCTTGTTTAACCATTCACTCACTGAAGGACATCTGAGTTGTTTTCAGTTTCGGGCTATTAGGAATAACACCACTCTAAACACTTGTGTATACGTTTTTATGAATGTAAGTATGGGGCTTTGTGAACACAGTTTTCAGTTCTCTAGGATAAATGTCCAAAGACACACTTGTTGGATCATATGATAGGGGCATCTTTTTAAATTTAATTAATTAATTAATTAGTTAATTTCTTTTGAGACGGAGTCTCACCCTGTCACCCAAGCTTGAGTGCAATGGTACGATCTTGGCTCACTGCAACTTCTGCCTCCTGGGTTCAAGCGATTCTCCTGCCTCAGCCTCCCAAGTAGCTAGGATTACAGGTGCCTGTCACCATGCCTAGCTAATTTTTGTATTTTTAGTAGAGATGGGGTTTCACCATGTTGGCAGTAAGCCGAGTTCGCACCATTGCACTCCAGCCTGGGTGACAGAGGGAGCTGGTCTCAAACTCTTGACTTCATGATCTACCCACCTTCACCTTGCTGGGATTACAGGCGAATTTTTAAAGAAAATTCTTTAAATATTAAACATTTAAAGAATGTTTTCTAGAATGTCTCTCCCATTTTATATTCACCCTGGCAATGTATAAATGATTCAGATTCACCATTTGGTGTTGCATGATTTTTTATTTTACCTGTGCTTGTGATGTGGAAGCAGGGAAGGGAAGTGCTGGCTAGAGAAGGGCATGGTTCCTGGCTGGGGCTCTACCCCTGCCCTCCTGCCCCTGCCTGTGCTCACGGACTTAGGTGAGGACAAGCCATTTTTGTTTTCCTGCCCAAATGATGCATTTCCCAATACTACCCTGGCCTGCCACGCCCCATTCTGTGCCTATAAAAACTCTGAGACCCTAGCCGACATACACACAAGCAGCTGGATGTTGGGAGGAACACATTGACAGATGACAGGACAGGAGCCAGCACGCCAGCAGGCCACTGACCAACAGCAGAAGGCTGCGGAGTTTGGCTGGGGCAGTTGGAGGAGAGCCTGGGCTGCCGAGTGGCCCTACTCCAGGGGAAAACCATCACCCTTCTGACTAACCCACCTGCTGAGAGCTACTTCCATTCAATAAAACCTTGCACTCGGCTGTGCATGGTGGCTCATGCCTGTAATCCCAGCACTTTGGGAGGTCGAGGCAGACAGATCATGAGGTTAAGAGATGGAGACCATCCTGGTCTTGATCCAACATGGTGAAACCCCATCTCTACTAAAAATACAAAAATTAGCTCGGTGTGGTGGTGCACGCCTATAGTCCCAGCTACTGGGGAGGCTGAGGCAGGAGAGTCGCTTGAACCCAGGAGGCAGAGGTTACAGTGAGCTGAGATCGTGCCACTGTACTCTAGTCTGGTGACAGAGTGAGACTTTGTCTCATAAACAAACAAACAAACAAAAAACCTTGCACTCTTTCTCCAAGCCCTCATGTGATCTAATTCTGGTACACCAAGGCAAGAACCCTGGGATACAGAAAGCTCTCTGACCTTGAAATAAGGCAGAAGTCTAATTGAGCTGAGTAGCAGAAGTCAGCTATGGAAGGGCTAAACTCAAACGCACCCTATAACACATGCCCACTGGGGCTTCAGCTGTAAATTCACCCCCAGATGCTGCCATGGGGTCAGAGCCCTGCAGCCTGCCCGTCTGTATGCTCCCCTAGAGGTTTGAGCAGTGGGGCACTGAAGAAGCCAGCCACACCCCCATCGCACGCCCTGTGAGAGGGCAAGGGAGCTTTCCCCTATTTCACTCCTAAGTGGGTAGTGATATCTGATCATGGTTTTAATTTGCATTTTCCTAATAGGTAATGATGTTGAATATCTTTTTTTTTTTTTTTTTTTTTTTGAGATAGAGTTTCGCTCTTATTGCCCAGGCTGGAATGCAATCGCGCGATCTCGGCTCACCGCAACCTCTGCCTCCTGGGTTCAAGCAATTCTCCTGCCTCAGCCTCCCGAGTAGCTGGGACTACAGGCACGCGCCACCATGCCCAGCTAATTTTTGTATTTTTGGTAGAGACGGGGTTTCACCACGTTGACCAGGATGGTCTCGATCTCTTGACCTCGTGATCCACCCGCCTCGGCCTCCCAAAGTGCTGGGATTACAGGTGTGAGCCACCGCGCCCGGCCTGAATATCTTCTTTTTTCAAATTTGAAAGGACGTTCTGAGATGCATTGTTGAGTATCGTTTTACGTGCTTATCTGCCTTCTATCTTCTTTAGTGAAATGCCTCTTCATGTTTTTTGCCCATTTGCTAACTTTTTTAACTGTTGAATTTTGAGAATTCTTTATGTATTCTAGATGCTAGCCCTTAACTGAATATGTAGTTTATCAATATTTTCACCCAGTCAGTAGCATGTCTTTTTATCTTCTTGCCAAGGTCTTTCACAGAACATGAATTCTAAATTTTGATGAAATCTAAGTTACCAATTTTTCCATTTGTAAATGGTGCTTTTGGGGTTGTCTTAAAAACTTTTCACTGAACCTTAGGTCCTGAAGAGGTTTTCCAATGTTATGTTCTAAAAGTTATAGTTTTATGCTTTATATTTATTTGTTTGTTTGTTTATTTTTAGAGACAGGGTCTCACTTGGTTGCCTAGGCTGGAGTGCAGTGGCATAATCATAGCTTACTGCAGCGTGGGGCCTTGAACTCCTGGGCTCCAGTGAACCTCCGGCTTTGGCCTCCTAAAGTGTTGGGATTATAGGCCTGAACCACTGCTCCAAGCCTTATGCTTTACTTTTTTTCTTTTTAATTTAATTAATTTATTTTTTTGAGACAGTGTTCTGCTCTTGTCACCCAGGCTGGAGTGCAGTGGTGTGATCTTGGCTCACTGCAACTTCTGCCTCCCAGGTTCAAGTGATTCTCTGGCCTCAGTTTCCTGAGTAGCTGGGATTAGAGGCACCTACTACCATACCAGCTAATTTTTGTATTTTTAGTTGAGATGAGGTTTTGCCATGTTGGCTAGGCTAGTCTTGAACTCCTGACCTCAGGTGATCCACCCACCTCGGCCTCCCAAAGTGCTTGGGATTACAGGCGTGAGCCACCTCGCCCAGACTTTATTTTCAAAGGTATAACTCATTTTGAGTTTGAGGTTCTTTTCGTTTGTTTGGTCTAAAGATATCCAGTTATAGTAGGCCGGGCTCAGTGGTTCATGCCTATAATCCCAGCAGTTTGGGAGGCCAAGGCAGGTGGATCATGAGGTCAGGAGTTTGAGACCGGCCTGGCCAACATAGTGAAACCCTCTTCCTACTAAAACCACGAAAATTAGCTGGGCATGGTGGCGCGTGCCTGTAATCCCAGCTACGGGGAGGCTGAGGCACAAGAATTGCTTGAATCTGGGAGGCGGAGGTTGTAGTGAGCTGAGATCATGCCACTGCACTCCACCTGGGGATATACTAGAACAATTCATTGAAGACTTTTTCCTCCTTCAATGAACTGCTTTTGCACTATTATAAAAAATCATTTGCCTGTAGTTATGTGGGGGCTATTCTGAGTTCTTTTTATTCCATCAATTTCTGTGTGTATCCCTCCACCAATACTACATAGGCTTGATTACTGTAGCTATGTAATAAGTCTTGAAATGAGAATGACTCCTCTCATTTTATTCTTCATTTTCAAAATTTAGCTGTTCTAATTCCTTTCCATTTCCATATAAGTGTTAGAATAATTCTGTTTATAGCTATAGAAATTCTTGCTGAGCTCTTGATAGGAGTTGCCTTAAATCTATACATCAATTTGTGGAGAACTGTTATCTTTCCTATAGTAAGTCTTTTAATCTATGAACAGTGTCTCTTATTTATATCTCCTAAATGGTATTTTAAATTTCAGTGTCCATGTGTTCATTGCTAGTATATAGAAATACAATTGATTTTTGCATGTTGTTCTTATACCGTGTGACCTTGCTGAACTCACTTATTAGTTGTAGGGATTTTGTTTTGTTCTGTTGTAGATTCCTTGGGATTTTCCATGTCATCTGCAAATCATCAAGTCATCTATAAATAGAGACAGTTTATTTCTTCCTTTTGAATCTGTATGTCTTTTGTTTCTTTTTCTTGCCTTATTATGCTGGCTAGCACTTTAAGCACTATGTTGAATAGGAGTGAAGAGAAGAGATGTTCTTGCCTTGTTTCCAATCTTAGGCAGAAAGCAATTAGTCTTTTGCCACAAAGTGTAATGTTAGCTGTAAGTTGTTTTTTTTTTTTTTTTTTTTTTTTTTCTTGAGACACTGTTTCTGTTACCCAGGCTGGAGTGAAGTGGTACAATTTTTGCTCATTGCAACCTCCACCTCCCAGTTTCAAGCAATTCATGTGCCTCAGCCTCTGAGTAGTTTGAGTAGTTGGGATTACAGGCATGCAGCACCACACTCAGCTAATTTTTGTTTTTTGTTTTTTTTTGTAGAGACACAGTTTCACCATGTTGGCCAGGCTGGTCTCAAACTCCTGGCCTTAAATGATCTGCCTACCTCAGCCTCCCAAAGTGCTGGGATTACAGGCATGAGCCACCACACCCAGCCAACTGTAAGTTTTTTGTAGGTGCTCTTTACCAATCCATTTATTTCTAAAAAATGAGCAAGAAATCTATCGAGCAGTGTCCTATGGATGGTAAGAAAAATAAGACTAGGCACAGTGGCTCATGCCTATAATCCCAGCACTTTGGGAGGCTGAGGCAGGAGGATTTCTTGAGTTCAGTAGTTTGAGACTAGTCTGGGCAACATAATAAAACTCCGCCTCTACCAAAAAATAAATTAGTCTGGACACGGTGGCTCATGCCTGTAATCCCAGCACTTTGGGAGGCCGAGGTGGGCAGATCATTTGAGATCAGGAGTTTGAGACCAGCCTGACCAATATAGCGAAACCGGGTTTCTACTGAAAATATAAAAATTAGCCAGGCATGGTGGTGTGTACCTGTAATTCTAGCTATTCAGGCTGAGGCATGAGAATCCCTTGAACCCGGGAGGCAGAGGTTGCAGTGAGCTGAGATTGCACCACTGTACTCTAGCCTGGGCAACAGAACGGGACTCTGTCTCAAAAAATATATATATTTTTTAGCTGGGTGTGGTGGCTCACGCCTATAATCCCAGCAGTTTGGGAGACCGAGGCAGGAGGATCATGAGGTCAAGAGATCGAGACCATCCTGGTCAACATGGTGAAACCCCATCACTACTAAAAATACAAAAATTAGCTGGGCATGGTGGCGTGTGCCTGTAGTCTCAGTCTCGGGAGGCTGAGGTAGGATAATTGCTTGAACCCGGGAGGGGGAGGTTGTGGTGAGCTGAGATCGCACCATTGCGCTCCAGCCCTGGGTAACAAGAGCAAAACTCCATCTCAATATATTTTTTGAGACGGAGTTTCAAAATAAAAAAAAATATATTTTTAATATAAAAACTATAAATATATATATTTTTAATTAAAAAAATTAGCAGAGCTCAGTGGTGTATGGCTGTAGTCTCAGCCACTTGGGAGGCTGGGTGGGAGGATTGCTTGGGCCTGGGAGATGGAGGCTGCAGTGAGCTGTGATCACACCACTGCACTCGAGCCTCGGCAACAGAAATCCTGTCTAAAAAAAAAAAAAAAGAGCAAAGAAAAGGAAAAAGAAAAATGAACAAGTAACCAAGCCTAATTAGTTTTTTTAAAAACATTTATTATGAAAACATATTTTAAAACTTTTAGGTCTCATTTTTTAAAGTTGATAACCAAGCTTAGACAAGTCTTTTTTTTTTTTTTAATATAACAAGTTTTATATGGAGATTAGTATATTTCTGTTTAGTCTTCTTCTTCTTTTTTTTAATACAGAGTTTTACCATGTTGGTCATGGCTGGTCTTGAACTCCTGACCTCAGGTGATCCACCTGCCTTGGCCTCTAAAGTGTTTGGATTACAGGCGTGAGCCACCATGGCCGGCCTAGTCTTCATTTTGATAGTGATTTCTAGCTCTTGGTTACAGTTGTTATTGAACAATGCTAACACTGAATTTTTTCTTCACTGGAGCTCATCTAACTAGGTGAAACTTTACCCACCATGTCACCGTGTGATAACAACGACGGTCTGTCTTGTTTCATTAGGAGGTCTTATCATGGCTCATGTCATTAGTGCCCGAATTTAGATTCCACAAGGCCTGAGGGACATCTAAGTATTTTACCTTTGTAAATGACATAGATAATTTCCAGGCACTGGCAATTTTGTTTTCCACACTTTGCTTTGGCTTAATTTTCTGAATGTGAGAAACATTTTAAGAACAGTAACTCTGAGCATTGTAAGGAAATTCAAAGCAGCATCACGGTGTTCAAGAACTGGCTCAAATGGTTCTTCGTGGCTGGGAGGCCTCAGGAAACTTATAATCGTGCTGGAAGTCACCTCTTCACAGGGCGACAGGGAAACGAGTGCCTAACTAATATTTAATACACAGATTGACAAAAGACTCCCTTTGGTATTTACGTGTCACTTAAATATGTGTAGTTTCAGCTGGGTGTGGTGGCTCATGCCTGTAATCCCAGCACTTTGGGAGGCCGAGACAGGTGGATCATCGTGGGTCAGGAGTTCAAGACCAGCTCGGCCAACATGGAGAACTCCCGTCTCTGCTAAAAATACAAAATTAGCCAGGAGTGGTGGCGCATGCCTGTAATCCCACCTACTCAGGAGGCTGAGACAGGAGAATCGCTTGAATCTTGTGGGGTGCGGAGGCTGCAGTGAGCCAAGAACACGCTGCTGCACTCCAGCTTGGAGACTGGGTGAGACAGAGTGAAACTCCATCTCAAAAAAAAAAAAAAGAAATATATATACACACGCATATATATTTTATATATGCCGTTTCCTGGGGGTAGTTTGGGAGTTCTGCCACACAAAGGAACTGAAAGCCCTCATTGGCTTGTTCCCTTTTGTGCTGTAAGATTTACTGCAGTCTGTGTAAATGGGGTAATCTTTCCAAGGTGTAAAGGACATCTGAGTTAAGGATTTATCACAAAAATCTTTTGTATCTCCCAGAGATTTGCTGATAATTTTTTGGCAAATTACTTAGAAGAGTTGTTGACTTAAATTAGCTGATGCATTTTTCTTTTTAAAAAAGAATTTTCTGAAATTTTTTCTGTAATAACAAAAGTTTTTCCAGTAGTAATGCTACCTAGCAGATGTGGTTGAAAAAAACAAGCACAAAATATGTCCCTCTGAGGACATGATAGCATTTTTCTCTCAAGGAGTGAGAAAATAACTGCTTTTCCAAAAATATTCATGCTGTGAAAAGAACATGTTGAAAATTAATAATTGGAAATTATTCCACCATTTTGCTGCAACAAAATGATGCAACATCTCTTACAGAAGTTCACACTTAAAAAGCTGGGAAATAGGCTGGGCGTGGTGGCTCACATCTGTAATCCCAGCACTTTGGGAGGCAGAGGCAGGTGGATCATCGCGGGTCAGGAGTTCAAGACCAGCTCGGCCAACATGGAGAAACCCTGTCTCTACTAAAAATACAAAATTAGCTGGGTGTGGTGCCACATGCCTGTAATCCCAGCTACTTGGGAGGCTGAGGCAAGAGAATCGCTTGAACCTGGGAGGCAGAGGTTGTCGTCAGCCGAGATTGTGCCATTGCCCTCCAGCCTGGGCAGCAAGAGTGAAACTCTATCTCAAAAAAAAAAAAAAAAAAAGCTGGGAAATAATTTCCTAATCTGTGTTAGAACTTCTCAGTGAAAAGTTCTAGTGGGTTTTAAACTTTATTGTAGTACTTCCTGATTAGTTTGCAATAACTAATGATTGACATTGGGGAAGGCAAGAATTAATAGCCAAATTACAAGAAAATATTTGTATCATTGGTGTAAGCCCAGGCAATGATGCAATACTACATTTGACGCATTTGAAACTATACATAATTTTAAAAGTTAGTATTTTGCCTATGGCAGACACTGGGAGCAAATTTTATTTTCTTTGTTTCTTTTTTATTTCTTTTTTGAGACAGAGTCTCACTCTGTTGCCCAGGCTGGGGTGCAGTGGCGTGATCTTGGCTCACTGTAACCTCCACCTCCCAGGTTCAAGCAATTCTCCTGCCTCAGTCTCCTGAGTAGCTGAGACTATAGGCACATGTCACCATGACTGGATAATTTTTGTATTTTTCGTAGACACAGAGTTTCACCATGTTGGCCAGGATGGTCTCGATCTCCTGACCTCATGATCCACCTGCCTCGGCCTCCGAAAGTCCTGGGATTACAGGTGTGAGCCACTGCGCCCAGTCTAGGAGCAAATTTTCTTCTTTTTTTTTGAGACGGAGTCTTGCTCAGCTGCCTAGGCTGGAGTGGAATGGCACATTCTTGGCTCACTGCAACCTCTGCCTCTCATGTTCAAGAAATTCTCCAGCCTCAGCCTCCCGAGTAGCTGGGATTACAGGCGCATGCCACCATGTCCGGCTAGTTTTTTTGTATTTTTAGTAGAGATGGGGTTTCACCATGTTGGCCAGGCTGGTCTCAAACTCCTGACCTCAGGTGATCTGCCTGTCTCAGCCTCCCAAAGTGCTAGAATTACAGGGGTGAGCCACCATGCCCAGCCTAGGAGCAAATTTTCTATAGAAAATAACTGAATTTGGCAAGGTGCAGTGGCTCATTCCTGTAATCTCAGCACTTTGGGAGGCCAACATTGGTGGATCACTTGAGGCCAGGAGTTTGAGACTAGCCTGGCCAATGTAGTGAAACCTCATTTTTGTCTCTGCAAAAAATACAAATATTAGCTTGGTGTGGTGGTATACACCTGTAATCCCAGCTATTTGGGAGGCTGAGGCATGAGAATTGCTTGAGCCTGGGAGGTGGATGTTGTAGTGAGCCAAGACAGTGCCTCTGCAGTCCAGCCTGGGCAACGGAGTGAGACTTCGTCTGAAGAAAAAAAAAAAAAAACCCCAAAACTGATTTTAAAATTACATCTCTTCATTTTATATTAATTAATTAATTTATAGAGATGGGGGTCTTGCTATGTTTCCCAGGCTGGTCTCTAACTCCTGGGCTCAAGCAGTCCTCCTGCCTGAGCCTCCCAAATAGCTTGGACTAGAGGCACATGCTACAGTGCCTGGCTTACATCTTTGTATTTCTGTGTCATAATATTTAACAAAGATTTTTTAAAATAATGAGGTTTATTTAATGTACTACTCATTAAAATATTTTTTATACCATGAATAAAGTAAAAATAATTAAAAATATTATTTAATCAGGCCAGACTCAGTGGCTCATGCCTGTAATCCCAGCACTTTGGGAGGCTGCGGCGGGGGGATCACCTGAGGTCAGGAGTTCGGGACCAGCCTGGCCATCATGGTGAATCCTCACCTCTACTGAAAATACAAAAATTAGCTGAGTGTGGGGGCATGGTGGTGGGCATCTATAATCCCAACTACTCGGAGGCTGAAACAGGAGAATCACTTGAACCTGGGAGGTGGAGGTTGCAGTGAGCCAAGATCGTGCCACTGCACTCCAGCCTGGGCAACAGAATGAGGCTGTATATCTAAAAAGTAAAAAATAAAAAAATATTATTTAATCAGTATGTCTCATCCTTTAAAGATTCTAACATATCTTTTGGGGGGACATAATTCAACCCATTATAGTGGGATATAAAACAATCCCCAAAATTATTTTACTGATCAAACATGTGTCATCCTTCTAGAACCGAGGGTCCCAGTGAGGGCCTGTGATCTTGCAGGGAACAGTGGCAGTGGGGACTGAGAGCAAGACGCATCATGAGACATGTTAAACAGATGGAACTGGCAAGTCTTAGTGAAGTAGCTTCCCATCTTACTTCCCTCCTGCTTATTTGGATCCCAGTTTTCCACCTTCATCTATTTCTGCACACAGCTGGTTTTTTCTGCCCTTGAAAGACTTTTCAATGGCCAGGCCTTGCCTGGCTCCAGCATCTACTCCCCTGATTCCCCCACAGCTTGATTTCAACCTGTGGTATTTAGCTCTGCCCCAGTTTCAGAGCACAGAGCAAAGGGAGAAAGTGAACAACCTGTTCACATCCTCTACCTATTTTTGCAACAGCTTCTTGGCAGGTATCCCCTTGCCCTTTCATTCTGTCCTTCACACTGCTGCCTGGGTCACCTTGCTGAAACACCTGAAAAGTTTACAGTGGCAAAAAAAAAAAAAAAAAAAGCCAAAATATCCAAAGATGCTCTTCATTACCCTCTACTACCTGACCTCATTGCCTTTCTTGCTTTTCTTTTTTGAGATAGAGTTTCACTCTGTCGCCCAGGGTGGAGTGTGTAGTGGTGCAATCTCAGCTCGCTGCAACCTCCACCTCCTGGGTTCAAGTGATTCTCCTGCCTCAGCCTCCTGAGTAGCTGGGATTACCGCATGTGCTACCACATCTGGCTACTTTTGTTTTTTTAGTAGAGATGGAGTTTCACCATGTTTGTCAGGCTGGTCTTGAACTCCTGACCTCAGCTGATCTGCTCACCGTGGCCTCCCAAACTGCTGGGATTACAGGCATGAGCCACTGTGCCTGGCCTCTGCTTTTTTTTCTAGATTCCTTCATCTATAATTCGATTTTCTCACTCTTGCTTCTGGCAAAGTGTGGTCTACTGATTAGCAGCATCGGTATCACCTGAGAGTATGTTAAAA
Source organism: Alouatta palliata (assembly GCA_004027835.1). Lineage (NCBI taxonomy): Eukaryota > Metazoa > Chordata > Mammalia > Primates > Atelidae > Alouatta > Alouatta palliata. The sequence goes on from PVKV010005312.1 coordinate 49,974, forward strand.
TGCAGAATATTGGATTCCACACCCAACCTACTAATCACAATTTGCCGTTTTAGCAATGCACAGGTGATCCGAATGCACATGAAAGATTGAGGCGTGCTGGTCTGCACTCCAGCCCAATGTTCCCCAATCTGACTGATGGTCAGAATCTGCTGGAGACCTTGTCACAACTATTGCTATCAGATCCCACCCTGGTCTACTGAATCAGAATCTCCGGTGATATGGCCTTGGGATCTGTATTTTTTTTCTGTTTACTGACACGTACACTAAACTGTAGATGTATAATAAAGTGCACACATTTAAAGTACACAATTTAATAAGTTTTGATATGTGCATGTAACCACGAAACTGTAACATCATAATCCTTGACCCCCAAAAAGTTTCCTTGTGACCCTTTGGAATCCCTCCATCTCCTACCCTCCACTACCTTCTCCCCTCAACTATCGATCTATTTTCTGTCATTATAGATTAGTTCGTATTTTCCAGAATTTTATATAAGTAGAGTATGCGTAAGGGTCATTGCTGAGTTTAAAAATGAGGAAACTGAGACCAGCCTAGGAAAATTAAATGCCAATTTAATGAGCTCCTGGGCGAGTTTCTGTGATCCGGGGAAGAGGGGCCAGAGAAGTCTCGCTGGCTTCCCGGGAGGAGGGGTGTTTATAGCTTTGGGAGAGCAAGGCTTGGCTGGATGTTCTAATTGGCTGCAGGGGAGTGGGATGGAGACGGAGCGGGCTGTTATTGGTGGGTAGGTTGTGGGGCGGGTTTTTCTGCTGCAAGAGCCGGCCAGGGTTGCATCAGCCAGGGCTGTGCGGAGGGCTGTGTGCAGAGCTAGGTGTCGAGTGCAGTGGCGGGGTGTCGAGTGCAGAGGTTAGTGTCGAGTGCAGAGGTTAGTGTTGAGTGCAGAGGTTAGTGTTGAGTGCAGATCCTGGTGTGGCGTTTCCAGGCGCGGAGAGGGATGGGCATGTCCGAGCTCCCGGGGAGACAACCGGCCTTACGGTATGTACTCTTTATTGTCTGGCTTCTTTCACTCAGGATAATTATTTAGAGATGTATCCAGGTTGTGGTGTGTATCAAGAGTTGATTCATTTAATTGCTGAGAAGTATTTGTTTGTGGGGATATACCACACTGTATTTATCCATTCTCCCGGTGGTAGAAATTTGAGTTGTTTCCAGCTGGAGGCTGTTACAAATGAAGCTGCTGTGAACATTTGTGTACAAGTCCTTGTGTAGACAAATGTTTTAATTTCTCTTGGGGAAATACCTAAGAAAGGAATGGCTTGAGCCAATGGTAGAGTATGTTTAACTTTTAAGAAACTGACAAACTTTTTTGATGGCTCCACTGAGATATAATCAGATATCATACATGCACCCATTTAAAGTGTAGAATTCAATTTTTTAGTTGATTTACAAGGTTGTGCACCCATCGTCACAATCTAATTTTAGGATATTTTTATCCTCCAGAGAAACAATGTATCCATTAACAGTCATCTCCCATTCCACAACCTACAACCCTGCTCCAGTTCTAGGCAACCCCTAACCTACCTCTGTCTCTATAGATTTGCCCAGTCTGGACAGTTCATGTAAATGGAATCATAATGTGGTCTTTTGTGTCTTTTTTCACTTAGCATGTTTTCAGTGTTCATCCATGTTGTAGCATGTTTCATACTTTATTCCTTTTTGTGGCTAAACATTCCATTTTGTGGATAGATGACATTTTCTTAATCCGTTTGTCAGTTGATGGACATTTGGGTTGTTTCTGCTTTTTGGCTATTATTTATAACACGGATATGGACATTTGTTTACGAGATCTTTTAAAAAAGACTTTTTTGTTTACAAGATTTTGTGTGGCTATATGTTTTCATTTCTCTTGGGCATATACCTAGGAATGGAATTGTTAGATCATATGGATGCCATTTTACATCTCCACCAGAAGTTCCTGTTCCTTTAATTTTAGTTAGGCAAAATATTAAGTTTTTTTTTTTTTTTTTTTTTTTTTTTTTTTTTTTTTTTTTTTTTTTTTTTTTTTTTTTTTTTTTTTTTTTTTTTTTAACAGATTCTTGCTCTGTCACTCAGGCTGGAGTGCAATGGTGTGATGTTGGCTCATTACAACCCCCGCCACCTGGGTTTAAGCAATTCTCCTGCCTCAGCCTCCCTGGTAGCTGGGATTACAGGCGCACACCACCACGCCTGGCTAGTTTTTTTGTATTTTAGTAGAGGTGGGGTTTCACCATGTTGGCCAGGCTGGTCTTGAACTCCTGACCTCAAGTGATTTGCCTGCCTTGGCTTTCCAAAGTGCTGGGATTACAGGCATGAGCCACTGTGCCCAGCCATAAATACTTTTTAGATTTGTTCTGTAACTTAGTTATGTTACTTGAAAGCAGTTTAATTCTTTTTGGTAAGATGCTAGTTATTCCCATGACTGCACCCTTTTGTGTCCTCTAAGCAATGCCCCATTAATTATGGCGTTTTCCAGTACACACTCCCACATTGCTTGGAGGAGAGGACCTAGAGAAAAGTCACAGGGTAGATAAGCAGCAGAGGGTGGCCCTGGATTTGGCTTGTCAGTCTTTAGGGCCCTCCTGCCCTAGGAAGGGCAGTGAGGACCATGGTGTTGCCCCCATCGTTATCACCCTGGCCATGAGCTTGCAGGACTGGGGTAGACCCAGAGGAGAACTGGAAGGGCCAGAGTCGGCTGTCTGAGTCCCTTCTCTGGGGTTGCCTGGGCCTTGCTGCACTTCCTTTGCATGCTAACTTCATCCCGATCACACTTGATTTTCCTACTGTGATTTCCCTTCTTTCCAATTTCTTCACCAACTTAAAAATTCTGTATTGAGGCTGGGTGCAGTGGCTCATGCCTCTGATCAGCACTTTTGGAGGCTGAGGTGGGCGGATCATGGGGTCAGGAGATTGAGACCATCTTGGCTAATACGGTGAAATGCTGTCTCTGCTAAAAAAAAAAAAAAAATAGCCAGGCGTGGTGGTACGCGTCTGTAGTCCCAGTTACTCAGGAGGCTGAGCCGAGATTGCGGTACTGCGCTCCAGCATGGGCAAGACTCTGTCTCAAAAAAAAAAAAAAAAAAAAATTATGTATTGAGAACAGTTTCCTACATTACTTCAAATCCTGTTCAGAACAAGGATCATTCCTGGAAGTCAGAAAGGAGGGGAAATAAGCTTAGTCACAGAAGACTACTTCATACTTGAGCTTCTATTTCAAGGAAAGTGAGTAAGTAGTGGTGGAGCTCTGCCCCTCTGCAGTGTGTGGTTTTGTCCTGATACATTTTAAGGTTGAGGTGTAACTTACGTGTAATAAATGCCCAGACTTATGATGTGTGGAAACAAAAGAGTTTTCCAGAACAGAAAGTTACTTAGGCTCTCTGGTGCTGTGTAAGCAACAGGTAGTCTTCCCATTTCATTTTTGGTGGTTCTCTTCTTGGCTTTGGTAATTTCCTCCCATGCTCCTTTCTGGAGTGTTCTGTGTGCAGCAATCTATTCTCTGGTACCCTGTCTTATAAACTCTATCGGTCCAGATCTATCTGGACTCTAAACTTCAACTCATCAACTTAAAGTTTGCTGAGATCTGCCTGGGTTCCCGCTTCAGGCATTGTATTCTGTAATCTCCCTCGAGGTAGTATGTCGGCAATCAGATAACTCCATTAATAACTCTATTGATAACTGATTCAATCTATTTATAACTGATTCCCTGTCTCTAAATGGTTTACTGGTTTTGTTTTCGGATGTCTAGTATCTTGAAGACCATTCTTTCATATATATTGTCCAGTGCTTTCGACTTTTTCACGTGAGACAGCAAATCCTTTTCTTGTTACCTTATCATGGTCAGAAGTAGACATTTGTATCTATTTTAAAAATAAATTTATCATATGATTATGATGGAATCAACCCAGCCCTAGGCTATAGGTTAGCATTTGAGAATTGATGCTCTAAGTTGCTCTGGACTAATTCTTTTCTTTTGAGACAGAGTCTCGTTCTGTCACCTGGGTGGAGTGCAGTGGTGTGATTTTGACTCACTGCAATCTCTGCCTTCTGGGTTCAAGTGATTTTTGTGCCTTAGCCTCCCCAGTAGTTGGGATTACAGGCACATGCCACCACCCCTGGCTAATTTTTTGTATTTTTTATTGTTTTTGAGACAGAGTCTCACTCTTGTCACCCAGGCTGGAGTGTAGTGGCATGATCTCAGCTCACTGCAACCTCTGCCTCCTGGGTTCAAGTGATTCTCCTGCCTGAGCCTCCCCAGTAGCTGGGATTACAGGTGCCTGCCACCATTCCTGGCAAATTTTTGTATTTTTAGTAGAGACAGGGCTTCACCATGTTGCCCAGCCTGGTCTTGAACTCCTGAGCTCAGGCAGTCCACCTGCCTTGGCCTCCCAAAGTGCTAGGATTACAGGCATGAGCCACCGTGCTCAGCCTGTGGGACTACTTCTCACTGATATTCAGTTATCCATATACCTTTCTCCACACCATTGCTTTTCCCGTTCTCTAAGTCCTGAATACCTTCTTCTCTTTTGTTTTTCTTGTCCAATCCTTTTGTACGTGGGGGTGGAAAGGAGGTGGGGAGGTCTTGCTCTGTCACCCAGGCTGGAATGCAGTGGCATGATCATAGTTCACTGCAGCCTCAAACTCCTGGGCTCAAGTGATCCTACCAGCTCCGCCTCTTGAGTAGCTAGGACCACAGGCGTGTACCACCATGCTTGGCTAATATTTTTCTTGTATTTTTGGAGACAGGCCTCACTCTGTGGACCAGGTTGATCTCAGACTCCTGGCTTCCTGGTGTCAAGCAGTCCTCCTGCCTGGGCCTCAGAAAGTGCTGGGATTACAGGAGTGAGCCACTATGGCCAATCTTGAAGATTTTTCAAAGTTTAATCAAAATGCTGTCTCCTCCTCCTCCAAGTAGCAAGGACTCCACCCTTCTGTTGAGAAAATCACTCTTTCCTAAGTACTTCTACAATCAATTTATTTTTGTCATAGTAGTTGTTATATTCTGCATTTATAATAGTTGTTTGCTCATCTTTTTGTAAAATTACTAAGGACAGAGACTTTTTCTTGCACAAAGTAGATACTGTATTGTATTATACACTAAGGAAATGAAGGAGGGCCTTGAAAGGAATAGCCCAGGTACTAGAACTAAGCCCAGGTACTAGAACTAAGTGGTATAGAGAGAATATTGTAGTCTTAGCATAAGGTGATTTGTAAAGCCTTGTTTTCGTCCAGTAAATCTAGGATTAGGTTAGCAAATAGGATTCATCTTGCTTGGGGAATCTGACTAGATGGTATGTTGAGAAGGATTCTGAGGCCACATTATAGCTCATTGAGAAAGATAGCCATTAGATAATAAAGTATTGGATTGTCTCAGGTATTTTGACTAAACGTAGGATATTTTGTAATAATACTAGGTTGATGCAAAAATAATTGCAGTTTTTGCCCTTAAAAATAATGGCAAAACCACAATTACTTTTGCACCAACCTAATAGCTAACAAATACATAATACATGTCAGGCAGTGTTCTAAGCATGAACATACATCAACTCATTTACTTACCCTGACAATCCATTGAGTTAAGGTCTATTAATAGCCCCATTTTGCAGGTAGGGAAACAGACGCAGAGGAGTTAAGTAACTTCCTCAAGTCATACTGCTGGTAATTCTGGCTCCAGATAATTCTGCCATTGTCACTGTTATGTATGTGTTCTAATGAACATTCAGTGTTTTCAGAAACACTGTGGTAGTTGACATATACAGCTATATGAAACGGGCAAAATAGATCTGTTGCTTGCTAATATGATAATAGACCAAACTTCCCAAATGTCTACCTTAGATTAGAAAGATTTATCTTGGGCCGGGCACGGTGGCTCACACCTGTAATCCCAGGACTTTGGGAGGCCGAGGTGGGCGGATCATGAGGTCAAGAGATGGAGAGCATCCTGGTCAACATGGTGAAACCCCATCTCTACTAAAAATACAAAAAAAATTAGCTGGGCTTGGTGGCGCATGCCTGTAGTCCCAGCTACTTGGGAGGCTGAGGCAGGAGAATTGCTTGAACCCAGGCGGCGGAGGTTGCAGTGAGCTGAGGTTGTGCCACTGCACTCCAGCCTGGCGCCTGGTGACGGGGTGAGACTCTGTCTCAAAAAAAAAAAAAAAAAAAAAAGAAAGATTTGCCTTTCCTGATCCCTATAGTCATGTCTGATCCTTTGTGTTTTATTTCTTTAGGGTCCCTTGCCAGCTCCATCTTTGACCCACTGAGATACCTTGTGGGAGCTTCAGGAGGAGTCTATGCTCTGATGGGAGGCTATTTTATGAATGTTCTGGTGGTAAGAACCAGGGGGATAGAGTTCATGGGTCTCTTAAAAAAACAGAAAACAGTAACTTCTTTGGTTCAATGAATCTTCATTTATCAATATTTACTGAACACTCATTTTTCTGAGAATTGTATGGCAATGCTATTTTATTTCCTTTTCTTTTTTTTTTTTTTTTCGAGATGGAGTCTTGCTCTGTCACCCAGGCTGGAGTGCAGTGATGCAATCTCAGCAAACTGCAACCTCTGCCTCCCATGTTCAAGAGATTCTCCTGCCTCAGCCTCCCGAGTAGCTGGGACTACAGGCGTGTGCCACCATGCCCAGCTAATTTTTGTATTTTTAGTAGAGACAGAGTTTCACCATGTTGGTCAGGTTGGACTCCAACTCCTGACCTCATGATCTGCCTGTCTCGGCCTCCCAAAGTGTTGGGATTACAGGCATGAGCCACTGCACCTGGCCCCTTTCTTTTCTTTCTTTCTTTTTTTTTTTTTTGAGACAGAGTATTGCACCATTGCCCAGGCTGGAGTGCAGTGGTGTGATACCGAGTCACTGCACTTCTGCCTCCTGGGTTCAAGTAATTCTCCCACCTCAACCTCCTGAATAGCTGAGACTACAGGCATGGGCTGCCATGCCTGACTAATGTTTGTATTGTTTGTAGAGCCAGGGTTTTGCCATGTTGCCCAGGCTCAAGTGATCTGCCCATGTTGGCCTCCCAAAGTGCTGGTATTACAGGCATGAGCTGCTACACCTGGCTTCCTTTCATATTTTTGTCATTTTTTTCTTATTTCAAAAGTGATGAGTACTATATAACATTTTAAATAAAAAAATAGAAAGTTAAGGTCCTCAATATATATCTGTTAATGGGTGGGTGGTGAAAGAGGTTGTTGACAGTTTTTTATGTATATATTTTTTCAGACCTTTTGTTTTCTTAAAGGAAAGCATGTTTATTAAGAAAGTAAAGGAATAAAAGAATGGCTACTTCATAGGCAAAGCAGCCCCAACCTTTTCCACATGTATTCAAAATCCTACCTATGTTAATATTATAAAAATGACATCACCTTTATATTGATCTGCATTTTATCATAGAGCACCCTGACCATCTACCCATGTCATTGCTTAGAAATCCTCCCTGCTTAGCAGATGCTCCCTAGCATCCTCTATATAGATGCTCCATGATTTATTTAATGAATCTTTCATTGAAAAAATGTGGGGGTGATTCCTGCTTTTCATGTTTACAAGTAATACTATAAGAAATGCTCTTTATTACATTAATCTTATTGCATTTGTGTAATTTTCTTTTTGTAGGATAAATTTCTAGGCTGGGCATGGTGGCTCATGCCTGTAATCCCAGCACTTTGGGAGGCTGAGGTGGGCGGATCATGAGGTCAAGAGATGGAGACCATCCTGGCCAACATGATGAAACTCTATCTCTACTAAAAATACAAAAATTAGCCAGATGTGGTGGGATGTGCCTGTAGTCCCAGCTACTTGGGTGGCTGAGGCAGGAGAATTACTTGAGCCCAGGAGATGGAGGTTGTAGTGAGCCAAGATTGAGCCACTGCACTCCAGCCTGGGTAACAGAGCGAGACTCTGTCTCAAAAAAAAAAAAAAAAAAATTGCCCTCCAAAGTTACAATATAGTCATGCACTCCGATGATAATGTGTAAGAGTGCCAATCACCTTTAAAAACAGATTAAAAAATCCTGACTAGTTATTAGTCCTTTTGCCATTTAGGTATGCTTTTTTCTTCTTGGGAACCATAGGTATGCTTTAAAAATATTCTAGGGGCCAGATGCAGTGGCTCAAGCCTGTAATCCCAGCACTTTGGGAGGCCGAGGTGGGTGGATCACCTGAGGTCAGGAGTTTGAGACCAGCCTGGCTAACATGGTGAAACCCTGTTTCTACTAAAAATACAAAAAATTGGCTGAGCATGGTGGTGTGCACCTGTAATCCCAGCTACTCGGGAGGCTGAGGCAGGAGAATTGAGGCAGGAGAATTGCGGAGGTTGCAGTGAGCTGAGGTTGTAGAGATCCGAGATTGCACCATTGCACTAAAACTTGAGTGAAGTGCAACAAGAGTGAAACTGCATCTCAAAACAAAAGAGGCCAGGTAAGGTGGCTCATGCCTGTAATCCCAGCACTTTGGGAGGATGAGGCAGGCAGAATTGCTTGAATCCGGGAGGTGGAGGTTGCAGTGAACCAAGATCATGCCACTGCACTCCAGCCTGGCAATAGAGTGAGACTCGGTCTCAAAGAAAAAAAATTTCTAGGAAGAAAAGTGTAAAGCAATTATAAAACCGTTCCAAATATAGAAATCACTTAGAAAAGCGGTTTTTTCAACTTTGGAATGCAACCCATTAGTGGTTGTAGACTCACTTTAAGGAATTGTGGCCAAAAATTGAACCCAAGAAAAAAAAAGCCAGTGTTATTGTTTGATTTATGTGTGTACTAGGTTGTTATGTAAATTATTTCTTTATGTAGGTCATGGTCACAAGAGTTTGAAAATAATTGATTTTGAATAAACATGCCTGTTTCAGCATCTTTACTCCTTGGGAAGAGACTTACTAATTTGAAAGGGAAGGGATAAGTAATTCAATAAATTACAGTAGAAATGTCTGACTCAGCAGTTTGTAGTGACATACAAGGGATCCAAAGCTATAATCCAACAGTGAGCTGGGTGTGCTGGTGTGCACTCATAGTCCCAGCTACTCAGGAGTCTGAGATAGGAGGAGGGCTTGAGCCCAGGAGTTTGAGGCTGCAGTGAGTTGGAGGCTGCACTCCAACCTGCATGACACAGTGAGACCCTGTCTTCTACCTCCCCCTGCAAAACACCCCCAACACCGTCCCCCAAAAAGACCCTGCAATAATTTTTGAGCAGTATTTTCAATATTTTTGAAATTACTTCAAAAAATTAAGATAAGCCTCAAATCTTAGTTAAGTCTTTGCTAAATACTACTGGGAAAGAGGATGAAGAAATATCAAATGAATGTTGACCAAAAATCTTAGGAATATTTCATCAAACTTAGTTTAACAGCATTTATCTATTTATTTATTGACATGTTAAGTGTTGATTTTATATTACTTTTATTTAGATTATCTCTGGCTAGCAAAATTGTGTCATTTATATCATGAAATTAAATATCTTGTCATTTTATTCTCCAAAGTGCACTGTACTTCCCAAATACATTTGAAAACTCGGCTGTCACACTCATGCTTTGTTTTGCAAATATTTGACACTGGAAGATTATTTCAAATGAAGAGCAGATGAAAAGAGAGTAGAGTTGAGGTTTCATTTGCCCACTGATAGCTTATATGATTATTATTTATCTCTTTGCAAGAATTTTCGAGAAATGATTCCTGCATTTGGAATTTTCAGACTGCTGATCATCATCCTTATCAGTAAGTGTGTTTTGTGAACACGTCATACTGTTGAAGTCAAAATGAAATACAGAGACGAATGTCTAAACATTTTATTTGGGAATCACAGGATTGCAATTTGGGGCATACAAACAGACCTGGGAGGTCCACGGTATGTCTGAAGAACAAAAGAAAAGGCTGGGGGTTTCCTTAGAAAGAGAGATGTGAATGTTATTTTGAAAGTGAGCTCATTCGCACTGGAGACACCTTTGGGAGCTGGTTGGTGAGTGATGGTAGAGGGGAGAACCAGTCTTAGACTTGTGTTGTTTAGACCTGATTCTTAGACTCAGTTTGTTTCAGCAGCTATTAGGTGAAACTAGTCTTCTGGTTAGAGCAGGTAGTTTCAGCAGCTGGGCTGATGGAGAATTCAATTGTTGGAGCAGTGCTATGTGCCTGAGTGCTTTTGTTCCCTGGCCCCTCGACTCTGATTTAGTTGGGTATGACAAGAATGACCTATTTTGCATAATCAACTTTCAAAATATTTTCACAGTTTTATTGGTTTAGCCTTCAGAAGGCCTTTCCTCCTTTCCCAAACCCTAACATGGAGAATGACTGCTGTCCTACAGTTAGAAAAAAATTGGCCGCTTCACAGCACTAAGCAGAAAGAAGTAAACAAAAGAGTTCTACAGACTCTCACGGGTAGTTCTTAGACATGCCTATGTGATGTATTTTTGCTTTTTGTATCATTATGGAGTAGGGGAAGCCAAGAGGGTAGAGCCTCAGGCACCCCCGCTACTGGAACCACAATGGCTTCACTTAGGTTTTATATACTGGACTTTTTCATATATTGGAAGCTGTATGTGATTTTGTCTGCAATGGAAAAACTTAGAAACCACTGATAGACTCTCTTTCTTCCTCAATTTCTAAATTTTCATATTAAAAAAAAAAAAAAACTGGCTGGGCGCGGTGGCTCACACCTGTAATCCCAGCACTTTTGGGAGACTCAGGAGGGTGGATCACGAGGTCAGGATATTGACACCATCCTGGCCAACATGGTGAAACCCAGTCTCTACTGAAATAGAAAAACTAGTCGGTGTGGTGGTGCACACCTGTAGTCCCAGTTACTTGGGAGGCTGAGGCAGGGGAATCGCTTGAACCTAGGAGGTGGAGGTTGTAGTGAGCCTAGATCGTGCCACTGCACTCCAGCCTGGCGACAGAGCAAGACTCTGTCTCAAAAAACAAACAAACAGAACAAAACAAAACAAAACAAAACAGATCCAGGATATAAGTACTGAGTGACAGTTGAGGATTACAGAGAGAGAGTTGGGGGGTGGAGGGGCAATTGTTCAAGAAGCCCAGACTAGGAGGGTGACTAATGTGGCTTTTGAAATCTCCAAGAATTCTAGAATTACATGCTAAGGGAGATTAGTAAGAATGCTGTCTGGAGAGCGGATGGAAGCGCAGCTGAGACTGAGAGTAAAGGTAGATTCCAGATGACAGCAGGCTGTAGCTCGTAGAAGAAAACAGGAGCAAAGGTGGGGGTGGTAACTGGAGTTGACGGACCTGCTCCGGTTGAAGTTCCTCCACTTGGAGGGCTGCAGAAGAATGACAGACCCTGGGGTCAGACCTGAAAGCCAAGGCAGAGGTTATTACCTGATAAAGCCTAAGATGCTGGCTGTCCACATAGTAAGAAAACAGGATTTTGCAATTTGTATCAAGGGTTCAATTATTTCCATTACAGGAACAGAGGCAACTATGTCTGTTGACAAGGGACTCTTTAGTTTATTGACCATTTAATTGTAAGAATACTAGTATTTCACTCCGAAATAAACTACTTCACTTTTTTTTTCGAGACGGAGTCTCGCTCTGTTACCCAGGCTGGAGTGCAGTGGTGCGATCTCGGCTCACTGCAACCTTCGCCTCTTGGGTTCAAGCAATTCTCCTGTCTCAGCCTCTTCTGTCTACAGGCACAGGCCACGAGGCCTGGCTAACTTTTGTATTTTTAGTAGAGATGGAGTTTCACCACATTGGTCAGACTGGTCTCAAACTCCTGACCTCAGGTGATCCACTCGCCTCAGCCTCCCAAAGTGATGGGATTGCAGGTGTCAGCCACCTCGCCCAGCCAAGTGGTAAATATTCTTCTTAACTGTGAATGGCAATTGGTCTAAAAAACATTCCTTCATCAAGCATTATGTTCGAGACCAGCGTGGGCAACATAGGGAGACTCTGTCTCTACAAAAAAAATTGGCCAGGTGTTGTGGTGTGGGCCTGTGGTTCCAGTTACTTAGGCGGTTGAGGTAGGGGAATTTGCTTGAGCCTGGGAGGTTGAGGCTGCAGTGAGCCACTGTAATCTAGTCTGGGTGACAGAGTGAGGTTGTCTTAAAAAAGGAAAAAAATCCATATAAAGGGAACTCTTTTAAAGTAAATGTCAAATTTTTTAATGAGGACAGTGGTTTGGCTTCTTGGAACAAGGGCTGCTTTTCAGGTGGGAAGACATCTCTCAGTTTAGAGGCTGCAGTAACCCAGAAGAAAAGTGACCTAGGAAGCAGAAAGAGGAAAGAGCCAAACTCAGATATAGGAAGGGGGTAAGATGGAAAGAAACTGGTTGGAGAAATTAACATACTAATAGTTACAAAGACTTTCTGAGAGGATGTCTCCAATTGCGGAAGACTAAACCAAAGTAAATGTTTCCAGTTATGTGGCAGGTTTTTTGTTTGTTTGTTTGAGTTGGAGTTTTGTTCTTGTGGCCCAGGCTGGAGTGCAATGGCACGATCTCGGCTCACTGTAACCTCTGCCACCCGGGTTCAAGCGATTCTCCTGCCTCAGCCTCCTGAGTAGCTGGGATTGCAGGTACCCGCCACCACGCCCAGCTAACTTTTGTATTTTTAGTAGAGATGGGGTTTCACCATGTTGACCAGGCTGGTCTCGAACCCCTGACCTCGTGATCCGTCTGCCTCCGCCTCACAAAATGCTGGAATTACAGGTGTGAGCTGCCATGCCCAGTCAAGGCAGTGTTTTTTAAAAATACTTTCCTAGTCCCATGGGCATGTTATTGATGTGCACCAGGAAATGCAAATGATGATTGAAAATATGATATAGCCTCATTAATCTAGCACTTTGTGTAATAGTCATTTACAATTAAAGGAATATTGAATACTTCCTCGACCTCAATTTCTGTCTAGTGACTTCAACATCAGTCAATACAGTATTGAAAGGGAATCTAGTCAGAACACATGTCCTGATGCTATTTTCCCAAAGGCAAGGACTAGGTCTTTTCATCTCCTAGGACACAGTGGCTCACTAAGTAGAGCACAGGGAATTAGGGGATGGGTGAGGAATGTGATATCTGCAAGAGATGTTTCCAAGTACTAACATATAGGGCAGAGTTCTTCTAGGCCAAGAAACTGGAAGCTCCTTTTGTAGCCCAGATCTGACTGACTTGAAGACTACCTAACTTCTGGCTCTCACAGTTTTATTGGAGAATATGGAATCATTTCCTTTCATGGACTGACACCTTCACAATTCCTGATGGTAATTACAGGCAATTAGCATGGTGGCTGAGAGTGGAGCCTTGGTGTCTTGGCTTCTTTATATATAAAATGTCACCATCCTTCTTCACTTCGATTGTTACGATAGTACTTTTCCAGCTGCTCTTCCAGTTCCTGTTCTTGCTTCCTTGTAGTCTGCTTCCTATACTGCATCTAGAATGATCTTTTAAAAACCATCAGGGTGGTCACTCAAGCCTGTAATCCCAGCACTTTGGGAAGCCTAGGTGGGTGGATCACCTGAGGTCAGGAGTTCGAGAGTTGGAGACCAGCCTGGCCACATGGTGAAACTCTGTCTCTACTAAAAATACAAAAATTAGCCAGGTATGGTGGTGCATACCTGTAATCCCAGCTAATCAGGAGGCTGAGGCTTGAAAATCGCTTGAACCTGGGAGGCAGAGGTTGCAGTGAGTCGAGATCACACTACTGCACTCCAGCCTGGGTGACAGAGTTGAGTCTGTCTCAAACAAGGAAACAAAGAAAATGTATCATGTCACTCCTGTGCTCAGGAGCTTTCAAAGACTTCCTATCACTCAGATTCAAAGTTGAAGTCCTTACAATGGTCCATATAGACCCTACATAATCTATCCCCTGCTACCTGTCTGATCTCATCACCCACATCTTATTCCTAACTCTAGGCCAGAATCACCTGGAGGTCTTGTTAAAACAAAGAAGTTGTTGGAAACAACAACTTGACCACAGTTGGTGGTTGGAAAATACAGCCATGGAAGTTGGAATCTGCTAAGGAGTATACAACTCACCTTCTGAAAACAAAAAGACCTAACTCCATAGAAAGCTGTGTCCCACCCTCAACGTTTCTGGTTCGATAGGTCTGGGATGGGTCTAAGAGTTTTTATTTCTAGTAAGTTTCCAGGTGAAGCTGATGCTGCTGGTCTTGGTAAAAACCACTGTGAAAACCACTGATCCAGCCAGCTCGACTGCTTTGGTATTCCTCAAACACACCAGGCACATTCCTGCTTAGGGACTTTTCCTCTCTCTCAAACACTCTTGTGTTGAATAGCAGCATGACTTGTATCCTTTCCTCTGTCCAGTGTCATATTCTCAGAGAGATCGTCCTTGACACCCCTATTGAAAATCACACGCAGCATCTGGGATCCTCAGTTCTTCTTCCTCTCTTTGTATTTTCTCCATAGCACTTAGCAGCATTTGACATACTGTTTTACTTATTTGTTTGCCTCCCTGCCAATCCCCCCACCCCCAACAGTTTGTCAGCTCCATGAGGCAGGGCTGTCAGATCTGTCCACTGCTGCCTCTCTACCACCTAGAATATGCCTGACACATAGAGGACAATGAATGCTTGTTGGATGAATAAATCCGTAAAATGGGATAATGATAGTTCCTACTTCATAAGGTCGTCATGAGGATTAAGGACTTAAAAGAGCTTTTATTTGTTTATTTTTTTATTATTATTTTTCAAGACGGGGTTTCACCATGTTGGTCAGGCTGGTCTTGAACTCCCGACCTCAGGTGATGCACCTGCCTTGGCCTCCAAAGTGCTTGGATTACAGGTGTGAGCCACCACGCCCTGCCTGAAAGAGCTTTTAGAACAGCACCTGGGGCACAGTAAGTCTCAATAAATGATAGCTGCTATTATGATTAGAGGGGAACCAAAAACATTTGGTGTACTATTGTGGAGATTCGGAGACTTCATCAGGGTGTTTTTCCTTCTAGTTGTGTTGGACATGGGATTTGCTCTCTATAGAAGGTTCTTTGTTCCTGAAAATGGGTCTCCGGTGAGTTCAGTTTCTTTCTTTTTAAAAATAGAAATTTGTTTACTGTCAAAAAGGGTTACCAAATAGGGGTTACAACGCTGTGATTTAGGACAGCCAAATTTCCATTTGGAAGTGAAGACAATTTTTAAGGAAACCAGACTTTTGAATTGTCCTTCAACTTAACTCTCTCATAGCCCTGATCACTGGTTCTTCTTCACAGTACCTGCCATATTGGTAGCTATTACAAAACAGGAGAGAATGGATTTTCCTGTCCACATAGAATAAAAAGCAGATTGGTTTAGCCAGGCATGGTGGCATGTGCCTATAGTCCCAGCTACTTGGGGAGCTGAGATGGGAGGATTGCTTGAGTCCCAGAGGTCGAGTCTGCAGTGAGCCGTGATGATGCCACTGCACTCCAGTGTGGGTGACAGAGTGGAGATACCATTTCAAAAAACAAAACAAAACAAACAAGCAGATTGGAAAACAGCAATGAAAATTTGGGAAATTAAATGTATAATAAAGAATTGACAAAAATTTCCAGTTTTGCTGGGATTTGTCTTTGAATTGGGTAGTTTCTGTTTGGGTATTTGTGTGTATGTTATTACTTGTGTTTTAATTCTGACATCCCATGTATGTGGGATCAGATTATGCTGCTACAGAGATCCCTCATGGAAACTCAACTATTCTCTTAGTTGGCATTATATAGAATTATTTTAAATGCAGTGATGATCAAGAATGAGAAACAATTTATCTGTCTTTTGTACTCAGAGAATGGGTGAAATTGACATTTTAAAGCTTTGTATGTTTCAGCGTATCTCCTCTCTGTGCATATGAAGTTTTGTGTCTCTTTTGCCTTACCCCCTAGTTCTCTAGACCTTTAAGACCCTTGTTTGACTGTGATGGTATTTGTGTTTGAATAAGACAGATGCAACTGAAATACACAATTAGCATTGTCTTCACTTATTTCCATTTCCCCCCTTTTTCTCCAAAGGTGTCTTTTGCAGCTCACATTGCAGGTGGATTTGCTGGAATGTCCATCGGCTACACAGTGTTTAGCTGCTTTGATAAAGCACTGCTGAAAGATCCAAGGTTTTGGATAGCAATCGCTGCTTATTTAGCTTGTGTCTTGTTTGCTGTGTTTTTCAACGTTTTTCTATCTCCAGCAAACTGACCTGCCCCTATTATAGGCCAACTAATAAAAAGAGCCATCTGGAGGAAGAAAAAAAAAAGGAAAACTCTATGAAGAAACAGAGAAGTCTCAGCAAAGGCTAACAATTTTATATAGAGGACAAAACAGCATTAAATTAATCAGTTTCAAGGATTGCCTACAAAAGGACCTTAGGATTTAAGGAAGGGGCTTCTGAACGTACAAAGGGAAGAAGAGAGAAAAGAAGGGTAGTAAAAACTAGGGATGGGGGCCAGGCGCCCTGGCTCACACCTTTAATCCCAGCACTTTGGGAGGCCAGGGCGGGCGGATCACCTGAGGTTGGGAGTTTGAGACCAGCCTGACCAACATGGAGAAACCCCATCTCTACTAAAAATACAAAATTAGCCCAGCATGGTGGCACATGCCTATAATCCCAGCTACTTGAGAGGCTGAGGCAGGAGAATTGCTTGAACCTGGGAGGCAGAGGCTGTGGTGAGCTGAGATTGCGCCATTGCCCTCCAGCCTGGGCAACAGGGTGAAACTTCGTCTCAAAAATAAATAAATAAATAAAAATACAAAAGTTAGCTGGACATGATGGTGTGTGCCTGTAGTTCCAGCTACTTGGGAGGCTGAGGCAGGAGAATTGCTTGAAGCCGGGAGGCAGAGGTTGCAGTGAGCTGAGATCGTATCACTGCACTCCAGCCTGGGCGACACAGTGACACTCTGTCTCGAAAAAACAAAACCAAAAAACCCCTAGAGATTGGGTCTTTCTTGGGCATATGGTATCCTATAAAACAGACTTACTCTCTTGGAGGATATATTTTGGAGAATGCTTGATAAAAATCTATGAAAACTGTACAATGCTGATAATAAAAACTTTTTTATACGTGTGTCAGACTCCTGATAATCACTTGAAAATAGATCGCTGTTTGAGGAGATAGACCACTACTGTTTGAGGTGTTTTACATACTTTATTGATAATGTTGTCAACCACCCAGAAAGGTAGATATTACTCTGCATCTTAATCTTAAAGAATCCCTTAAAGAAACCCTTAAAGAATTAAGTACTTGTCTGAGGGGGCCAGAATTTAAACATAGAAAATGACTTGGAAACCTGTAGTCTCCCTTATAGGTCCCACAACGCTGTGTTACTGAAATACTGAAAAATAAGAGTATCATAGGAGTACAGGAACAAATATCTATGCGGGGTACATCATGAACGGTGGAAATATCTCACAGAAGAAGACTGAGGATTTTCTGGACTGCTAGTTTAAGATTCTGACACCATATCTAAGATCTGAAGGAAACTGGCACTGGCGTTCTGGTGCACACAATACACCTAGACTTCAGATTCTCACCTGTGATCAGA
Organism: Alouatta palliata; assembly: GCA_004027835.1. Classification (NCBI taxonomy): domain Eukaryota; kingdom Metazoa; phylum Chordata; class Mammalia; order Primates; family Atelidae; genus Alouatta; species Alouatta palliata. The sequence continues at coordinate 67,426 of PVKV010005312.1, forward strand.
CTCTTATCCTTTGTGTGGCTCGTGGTTCCCCTAAGAGTGGGTAGGAATTTATTTGCAAAAGCTAAAATGTCACACCTGAAAGCTGAGAAGCATGTGTCCTTTTCTTCTGTGGAATTCAGACTGTGGTTTTTTATGCTTTAGAAATGGTAGTTTTAAGTCATCTGAACACAGGAAATATAATTTTTTCTTTTATCAACATTTATTAAACATTCATCTAAATATGTTACTGTATTCTGAAAGGGGCATATACACTTAGATATGGTGAGAAAAGTTACTACTTTAGTATTCTGAGAAAAACTGACCAGAAATTTGTTTAAAAAGTTAAATTTGTATGAACGTGGGCATATGAGTGTTATTTATTTATTTATTTATTTTTTGAGATGGAGTCTCGCTCTGTCTCCTAGGCTAGAGTGCAGTGGCCCAATCTTGGCTCATTGCAGTCTTTGCCTCCTGAGTTCAAGCGATTCTCCTACCTAAGCCTCTCCAGTAGCTGGGATTACAAGTGCACGGCACCACACCTCGCCTTTTTTTTTTTTTTTTTTTAACATGGAGTCTTGCTCTGTTGCCCAGGCTGGAGTGCAGTGGCACGATCTTGGCTCACTGCAACCTCTGCCTCCCAGGTTCAAGCAAGTCTCCTGTCTCAGCCTCCTGAGTAGCTGGGATAACAGGTGCCCGCCACCAAGCTTGGCTAATTTTTATATTTTTTGTAGAGACAGGGTTTCACCATTTGGCCAGGATGGTCTTGGACTCCTGACCTCAAGTGACCCACCTGCCTCGGCTTCCCAAAGTGTGGGGATTACAGGTGTGAGCCACCATGCCTGGCATTATGAGTGTGTTCTTGGTTAAAGAAAGATTCAAACAAGAACTTAAAAGATAAAATCTCAGCCAGGTGCAGTGACTCATGCCTATATCTCAGCAGTTTGGGAGGCCAAGGTGGAAGGACTACTTGAGCCTAGGAGTTTGAGAACAGCCTGGGTAACATTCAAGAACTCTATAAAAAATAGCCAGGTGTGGTGGTGCTTGCCTGTAGTTCTAGCTACTCCAGAGGCTGAGGTGGGAGGATCACTGGAACCCGGGAGTTCAAGGTTATAGTGAGCTATGATCATGCCACTGCCCTCCAGCCTGGGTGACAGAGTGAGACCCCACCTTAAAAAAAAAAATCTCCTTTTACCTTCTCACTTCACACCTGCTGTTTTCCCCTAGTGATGGCCATCATCAGTGGTCACAACAGTATGGTGTGTATCCTTGCAGACCTTTTTCTATATAGGATGAGCAGAAAGGGAAACATTTAATTTGATGGCCAATTCATCCACTGTATTGAACTGCACTGAATCTGCTCTACACCCCCAAAGGGACAAATTCAAAGAATAAATTAGAGGTGTCCATGGTATAACTTCCCTTAAGCATGATTTGCTTCTCAGATTTATCTAAACTAGGCAAAGTTCGTGTTAATCTATTTTAGCTTTTTATATATATATACACACATATTATGTATGTATATATATATATATATATATATACACACATTATGTATGTATATATATATACACACACATGTATATATATAAAAGCATATATATAAACGTATATATATATGTATGTGTGTGTGTGTGTATATATATATATATTTATTTATTTATTTTCTTGAGACAGGATCTTGCTCTGTCACCCAGGCTGGGAGTGCAGTGGCGCTATCTTGGCTCACTGCAACCTCTGCCTCCTAGGTTCAAGCGATTCTCCTGCCTTAGCCTCCGGAGTAGCTGGGATTACAGGCATGTGCCACCATGCCCAGCTAATTTTTGATATTTTTAATAGAGATAGGTTTCACCATGTTGGCCAGGCTGGTCTTGAACTCCTAACTTCGGGTGATCCACGTTGTCTCGGCCTCCCAAAGTGCTAGGATTACAGGCATGATCCACCATGCCCAGTCAGAGTATTTTTAACTAATTAGATATTTTTATCAAATGCAGATTTTAACAGGATAAATGTGATACATGTATTTTTCTGTAACCTGCTTTACAACATGACCTAGGGACCTTTCTCTATTAGTTCACAGTGCTCTTTATTCTCTGAATAATATAGATGTACCATAGTTAACCATTCCTCTGTCTGACATTCAAAGTGTTGCTGATTTTGTATAATTACCAACAGTGCCATGTGAACATCCTAGCACATGCAGCGTGTCTCTAGAGTGCGTATGTTAAATGAATGTTTCAAGTATCCACAAGCAGAAATGCTAGACTCATTTTGATGGGTTTAAACTGCCTTTTAAATAGCTGTATCCATTTATATTCTTACCTACAGAATATAAGAGTAACAGTGACTCCCTACTTTGCCAAAAGAAGGTATTATAAATCTTGAAATTTTTGCATTTTGATAGTTAAAAAGTAATAGTTCGCTTAAATGTGTATTCTCTGACTACTGAGGTTGAGCAATTTTCAAGTTTATTAATAATTTCTGTGTTACACATAATATGTAATTCAGATAACACATACCCGCCAGATCACTAGCTCTGAAGAGAGCTTTAATGACCTAAAATACAATGTAATTGTTAATAACAGAACATGAGAATCAGGATTTATCTATGAAATCGAACATGACCCATTTATTAAGGCAGATGACCAAGAAGCTATTATAAGAAAGACTTTTTTGGTTCTAGAAACATGGTTTATTACATAAAAACAAAGACACTGTATTGGGTTCCCCCAATGGCAAAAGTCACAGTACAAACAGCACACAAATACCTCCTGTCATTTTAAATTTGACATCTCTGTATTATAGAGGAATCATTCACTCAGCTTAATTTGGGGCTCATAACTTTAATCTTCTAGACTACAGTGTGTTTTTAGGAATATTAGAAGCATTCTTTATCTGTGCTGTCCAGTAAAGCAGCCACTAGGTAAGTGTAGCTCCTTAAATTTTTATTAAAATTATTTAAAATTAAAACTTCAGTTGCTCTGATACACAAACCGTATTTCAAGTGTTCAATAGCCATGTGTGGCTATTGGCTACCTGATTGGATAGCACAGATAGAATATTTCCATTGTTGCAGAAAGTTCTATTGGACAGTGCTGTTTTAGAAGCAAGGAGGAGCAGAAAGGGAAATGGATTTTAGTTGATGGGTGACTCACTCACTGCACTGAACTGAACTGAATCTGCTCTATACCTGCAAAGGAACAAACTCAGAAAATAAATTGAAGATGGCCACGCTGTAACTTCTAAGCACAGTTTGCTTCTCAGATTTACTTAAACTAAGAAAGGTTTGTGTTAATCTCTCTGTTTTAGCTTATTAAGAGTTGTTTGAAATGTTTTTATCTTTTGCTTTTGAATTCTATGGTACTTTATCTATGTATACTAGTTTTTATGTCATTTGCTATGAAAGCTTTAATTTGTAGCTAAATAATACTGCTCCTTTCAGGAAATACTATGGTGTTGTCCTTTATGAAAAAAAATCTTTTATTTCTTTTTATAATTATAAAAGTAAAATGTTCATAGTAAAAAAATTAAAATACATACAATTACAACACATTAAGGAATTTGTAATCCCAACATCCAGAACTAATCACAGTTAATATTTTCATGAATATCCTTCTAGACTTTTTGTATACATCTGTAAATATAACTAAATTTATAATCATGGGGCCATATTATTCTATTTTATATCAATTTCACTGAAATGAAATATCAAATGTCTTTTTGTGTATGTTTATCATTTCTACTGGTTGCACAGTATCACACTGTGGATGTATTCCATTATTTAATCAGTTTTTCTTGTATTGATAATTATGTTTTTAGCTTACAACAACAACATGAATTACATCTTTGTTTACATTTATTATTATTATTTATGAACCATAAATGATACTTAACTTGCTTACATTTTAAAGTGCTGTGGGTTGCTGGGTCAGAGTATGCTATTATTATTATTATTATTATTCAAGATAGAGTCTTGCTCTGTCACCCAGCTGGAGTACAACGGCAAAATCTTGGCTTGCTGCAACCTCCACCTCCCGTGTTCGGGCTATTCTCCTGTCTCAGCCTCCCGAGTAGCTGGGACTACAGGTGTCCACCACCACACCTGGCTAATTTTTGTATTTTTAGTAGAGATGGGTTTTCACCATGTTGACCAGACTTGTCTTGAACTCCTGACCTCAGGTGATCCACCCGTCTCGGCCTCCCAAAGTTCTGGGATTATAGGTGTGAGCCACCACTCGCAGCCCAAATTTTGTAAATTATTGTCATGTTAAAATGAACCCCAGGTTGGGCGCAGTGGCCTATGCCTGTAATCCCAGCACTTTGGGAGGCCGAGGCGGGTGGATCACCTGAGGTCAGGAGTTCAAGACCTGCCTGGCCAACGTGGTGAAACCTGTCTCTACTAACAATACAAAAATTAGCCCAGCATGGTGACACGTGCCTGTAGTCCAGCTACTCAGGAGGCTGAGGCAAGAGAATTGCTTGAACCTGGGAGGCAGAGGTTGCAGCCAGTCAAGATCCTGCCACTGCACTCCAGTCTGGGCAACAGAGTGAGACTCTGTCTAAAAAAAAAAAAAATTTTTACAAAAATTTGTCATAGCAAAGCATAAGAACTTTATACATATTCATAGATATTACTGAGATGAATTTCTGAAAATACTCACCAACTGCCAGAAAGAAACAAAATTCATTTCAATTTGGATGAAAAAAACTAATCTAAATTCCTATAAGAGCCAGATCTATTTCCTCTGGTTTCATTAAATGCTGTATCTTACTGAATTATCAAATGAAGCATATTCATTTTCCTGTGTGTATAAATGAGATTTAAAAATCACTAACTTTTTGGCTGGGCACCATGGCTCATGTCTGTAATCCCTGCACTTTGGGAGGCAGGCAGATCATGAGGTCAGGAGATCGAGACCAACCTGGCCAACATGGTGAAACCCCGTCTCTACTAAAAATACAAAAATTAGCTGGGCGTGGTGGCTGTGCCTGTAATCCCAGCTACTAGGGAGGCTGAGGCAGGAGAACTGCTTGAACCCAGGAGGCGGAAGTTGCAGTGAGCCAAGATTGTGCCACTATATTCCAGCCTGGGCAACAGAGTGAGACTCCATCTGAAAAAAAAAAAATCATTGACTTTGCTTATAACTTTTATATCAAATAATTTTAATAAATAAGGTTAAGATCAAGTCAGTAGTTTTAGAAACCTTTCCAAAAGTTCTCAGTTAAAAAAACAACAGGCCAGGCGTGGCTTGTGCCCGTAATCCCAGCACTTTGGAGGCTGAGGCAGGTGGATCATCTGAGGTAAGGAGTTGGAGACCAGCCTGGCCAATGTGGTGAAACCTCATCTCTACTAAAAATACAAAAATTAGCTGGGTGTGGTGGCACACACCTGTAATCCCAGCTACCAGGGAGGCTGAGTCAGGAGAATTGCATGAACTCAGGAGGCAGAGGTTGCAGTGAGCCAAGATTGTGCCTCTGCATTGCAGCCTAAGCGATAGGGCAAGACTGTCTCAAAAAAACAAAACAAAACAAAAAACGCCCCAAAACAACCACAATAATAATAAACTTCAGCTAAGTAAGATGACTCCTCTCTGATAAGGAATCCTACAATTATATTATTTTTTTAATTTTAATTTTTTTTAAAGAGATGCAGTCTCACTAATATTCACCAGGTTGATCTTGGACTCAGCCTCAAGCAATTCTCTCACCTCAGCCTCCCAAAATGCTAGGATCACAGGCATGAGCCACTGTGATATATATATTTTATATATATTTATATATATATATATATATATATATAAATTGTAGGCTGGGCACAGTGGCTCATGTGTGTGTATATATGTATACACACACATGAATGTATGTGTACATTATGTATGTGTATATGTATATGTACACATATATATGTATACGTATATATATATATATATATATATATATATATATATATATATATTTTTTTTTTTTTGGAGACGGAGTTTCACTT
>PVKV010005312.1:73487-108381 GCA_004027835.1 Alouatta palliata
CAATTCTCCTGCCTCAGCCTCCCGAGTAGCTGGGACTACAGGCACGTGCCACCACGCCCAGCTAATTTTTGTATTTTTAGTAGAGACGGGGTTTCACCATGTTGACCAGGATGGTCTCGATCTCTTGACCTCGTGATCCACCCGCCTCGGCCTCCCAAAGTGCTGGGATTACAGGCGTGAGCCACCGCGCCCGGCCAACGTATGTATATTTTTTTGAGATTGAGTCTTGTTCTTTTGCCTAGGCCGGAATGCAGTGGCACAATCTCCGCTCACTGCAACCTCTGTCTCCCAGGTTCAAGAGATTCTCCTGCCTCAGCCTTGAGAGTAGCTGGGATTACAGGCACCTGCCACCACACCTGGCTAATTTTTGTATTTTTAGTAGAGACAAGGTTTCACCACGTTGGCCAGGCTGGTTTCGAACTACTGACCTCAGATGATCTGCCTGCCTTGGCTTCCCAAAGTGCTGGGATTATAGGCATGAGCCAATGTGCATGGCCTACAATTATATTATATATACATATATAATATAAATATATATATATATTTTTTGAGACAGCGTCTTGCTCTGTTGCCCAGTCTGTAGTGCAGTGGTGTGATCTCAGCTCACTGCAACCTCTGCCTCCTGAGTTCAAGCGATTCTCCTGCCTCAGCCTCCCGAGTAGCTAGGATTACAGGTGCATGGCACCACGCCCAGCTAATTTTTGTACTTTTAGTAGAGACAAGGTTTCACCATGTTGGCCAGGGTGGTCTTGATCTCTTGACCTCGTGATCCGCCCCCTTCGGCCTCCCAAAGTGCTGGGATTTCAGGCGTGAGCCACTGTGCCCAGCCCCGGCCTATATTCTTAATAGAGAATATATACACTCCTCCTCCAGGTACCGTTTTTTTCCATTGTATTGTAATGTCTAAATATAAGTGATTTTAAATTCCTGACATCTAAATATATTATTGGTAATAGATTGACACTTTGGCCAGGTGTGGTGGCCCACACCTGTAATCCCCACACTTTGGGAGGCCGAGGCGGGCGGATCACGAAGTCAAGGTAGGAGGATCACTTGAGTCTAGAAGTTTGGGACTAGCCACGCAGTAATATAGTAAGACCCTGTCTCTACAAAAAATAAAAAAATTATCTGGGTGTAGTGGCACACACCTGTAGTCCCAGCTATTCGTGAGACTGAGGTGGGAGATCGCTTCAGCCTGGGAGGCTGAGGCCGCAGTGAGCTGTGGTTGCAACACTGTACTCCAGCCTGGGCAACACAGGGAGACTCTATCTCAACAAACAAACAAAAAACCCTACTGCTATCTAGGGAAAAAGCAAAGCAACCAGCATATGGAAAAAGTGACGCATTGTTATATTTTCACCATAGGTTTGCTTTAAGAAATAGTGCTCCCTTCAGAATGGAAGAATTTATCTGCCTCTTATTTGATGGGGATCAGAGCTACCATGGCTAACTAAATAAACATGGGGGACTGGAATCTCCTTGGAGATACTCTGGAGGAAGTTCACATCCACTCCACCATGATTGGAAAGATCTGGCTAACCATCCTGTTCATCTTTCGAATGCTTGTTCTGGGTGTAGCAGCTGAAGATGTCTGGAATGATGAGCAGTCTGGCTTCATCTGCAATACAGAACAACCAGGCTGCAGAAATGTGTGCTATGACCAGGCCTTTCCTATCTCCCTCATTAGATACTGGGTTCTGCAGGTGATACTTGTGTCTTCACCATCCCTGGTCTACATGGGCCATGCATTGTACCGACTGAGAGTTCTAGAGAAAGAGAGGCAAAGGATGAAAGCTCAGTTAAGAGTCGAATTAGAGGAGGTGGAGTTTGAAATGCCTAGGAATCGGAGGAGACTGGAGCAAGAGCTTTGTCAGCTGGAGAAAAGGAAACTAAATAAAGCTCCGCTCAGAGGAACCTTGCTTTGCACTTATGTGATACACATTTTCACTCGCTCTGTGGTTGAGGTTGGGTTCATGATTGGACAGTACCTTTTATATGGATTTCACTTAGAGCCTCTGTTTAAGTGCCATGGCCACCCGTGTCCAAATATAATCGATTGTTTTGTCTCAAGACCAACAGAAAAGACAATATTCCTATTATTTATGCAATCTATAGCCACTATTTCACTTTTCTTAAACATTCTAGAAATTTTCCACCTAGGTTTTAAAAAGATTAAAAGAGGGCTTTGGGGAAAATACAAGTTGAAGAAGGAACATAATGAATTCTATGCAAACAAGGCAAAACAAAATGTAGCCAAATATCAGAGCACATCTGCAAATTCACTGAAGCGACTCCCTTCTGCCCCTGATTATAATCTGTTAGTGGAAAAGCAAACACACACTACAATGTACCCTCGTTTAAATTCATCTTCTGTATTTCAGCCAAATCCTGACAATCATAGTGTAAATGATGAGAAATGCATTTTGGAAGAACAGGAAACTATACTTTCTAATGAGATTCGCACACTTAGTACTAGCTGTAGTCATTTTCAACACATCAGTTCAAATAATAACAAAGATACTCATAAAATATTTGGAAAAGAAGGTAATCGTAACCAGTTAAGGGAAAAAAGAGAAACCGAAGGCAAAGACAGCAAAAGGAACCACCACTCTAGAGGTGACTGTTCTATTCCAGGTGTTGCTATGGATGGAGAGAACTACAGGAGGCAGTCACCCCAAACAGCTTTTTCTGTGCGGGCTAACTGCGATTGGAAACCACGGTGGCTTAGGGCTACATGGGCTTTCTCTACAGAAGATGAAAACCGGGGGTCACCTCCTAAAGGTAACCTCAAAGGCCAGTTCAGAGAGGGCACAGTCAGAACCCTTTCTCCTTCACAAGGAGAGTCTCAATCAATAGACATTCCAAATATTGCTGATTCTTTGGGAGAGCTGTCCTTTCAGCCAGGGTTGGTCAGAACCTGTAATAATCCTACTGTTTGTCCTCCAAATCACGTAGTGTCCCTAAGGAACAATCTCATTAGTAGGCGGGTTCCCACAGATCTTCAGATCTGAACAGCGGTTGGCTTTTAGACATTTTATATATTATTAGAGAAGTAGCCTAGTGGTGGCAGGGCACAGACAAAATAGATAAGGGCAGCTCTAAAGACCAGCTGTTAAGAGAGACAACTGCAAACTCATTACAGTAATGGAAAAACAGCTGATTTTAGGCTGTGAAGAAACACTTCTAAATTCAAAGACATAAAGCTGCCAAATCCGGATTTTTTAATTATGTCCTTTCGAATGTGTGTAACTGATTTTGGGAAAACCATATGTTCAGAATTGAGGCTAAATGGTTTGATCAGGTTTTCTCTTTGAAGAGACCACAGCCTTAGGAAATGGCTCTTGATCTATATAATTCCACCTTTTAGTTATGAATCTTTTATCTTTGAACATTGGATTAATTTTGTTTGCCCCTAGAACACAATCACGTAGTTTCCTTCTAGATTGGATCCTGATGTATCTTGAGTATAATCACATGTTGCTACCTAGTAAATAAAATCTTTAAAAGATCCGTGGCTTTCTTTCACCAATTGAAAGCATCGTGATTCACTGCCCGGACTGGATTCGGCTCTACTCACTGGACATCTAACCTCTCCACTTTATTAACAGTACCCACACTACACGAGTGTTGTGAGGAGTAAAATTTAAAATACCTGTGTTTTCTACAGTGCCTGGCACACAGTAAACGCTCAAAAACTATTGCCAGCTCATTACTGCTCAGAGGCCCGCATCAAGTCAGCCACAACTCAAGCAGACTCTAAAGTAAAAGCTGGGGTCAAAATATACGATTCTAAACACCCTCCTCAGCTATTGCAAAGTTGTGAGCACCTTCTCAGGACGAGAGCCAAGAAGCCCAGCACCTATGGGTCACCACAACTTCCGAGGTCCCAGATGAGAAAGATGCGCTCGCTACCACCGTGCGGATATCCTTCCTCCCGCAATAGTCCCAATGCTCCCGGGCCCCGCCTCCGGACGCCAGGCCGATCACCTGGACAGAGCTACAAAAATCTCGCCTTTTGCAAAGAAAACGAAAAGCTACGGCGACCGGAAGAGGAAGAGTTGCGGCTGCGACAGCCAGAGGGGCGGGCATACGCAGCCTCCCTTGGCTCAGCCTGCTACGGAGGATGCAGAGCGTCCTGGTAGCCATGAAAACAGGCCACACCCCGGCGATCCCGGCCCGTCGTTCGCAAGTGCGCAGGCGCGCGCCCCCTTCCGCGCATGAGCAGTGCTGCTCCCAGCCCGCCAGTCGCGGTCTCCGGCGCCAGCTACGCCGCTGCCGCTGTCACTATGGCCCATTACAAAGTGAGGGGGGCGCGGCGTGGCTGGGGGCATGCGGGCAGTAGCAAGCCGCTGGTCGGCTCTGGGTGGGAGCGGGGTCGCGCGCGCAAGTTTGGGCGCGGGGTGGGCCGGAGGTAGCGAGGCGGAGGCGGGGTTGCCGGACTCCCAGCGCGTTCTTCCTGCTCGGCCCCCAGGCTTTGGCCACTGACCCCGGTGTCTCCTCAGGCCGCCGACTCGAAGCGTGAGCAGTTCCGGAGGTACTTGGAGAAGTCTGGGGTGCTGGACACGCTGACCAAGGGTGAGCCTGGGCTAGGAGAGGGTACCTTGTGTCCTCATCTTGCTCCCTAGCGCTGCCCCGTTCCCCAGCGGGCCGTAGCGTGGGGAAGGAGGGGAAACAGGTGGGAGTCGTCCGGGGTCCAGCGAGGTGGGCCTCGGGGTTCGGCAGGGCCCTGGCTGCTGGACGCCGCCGGGGTGGGGTAGCCTAGCTGCGCTACCTTTCTCCGCACCGGGAGTGAAACTCTTGCAGCTGTTGCAAAGTCTCTCCAACTTCCGTTGCTTTGCCTCGAGCAGCCGCAGTGGACGTGCTTGCCAAAGACCTTCAGATCCCAGTTCCTCCCACCTTACGGTTTTTGTGGAGTCCTCATAATCTTGTTAAGAAACATTTTCCCTCCAACAAAGAGCAACTGGAAAAATGACCGAATTTGAAAGTGGGCTATGAAGTAGCTGAATGAACCTAATCCCCAAAATAGGCGATTCATAGCTAATTTGGCTGTGGCTTTTCAACCCCCATTCCTTAGACTGTGTCAATTCTTATTTTGTATATATTTCATAAAGTAGAATTACAGTTTAAAGACCTCGAGGGCACATCAAAATGGTTACATTGTTCACTTTTTAAAAATGAAAGCTTACTGTTAACACTCTCTTCCTTCGTTGCTTCAAGATCTAAATAAGTAGATGAGTAAAGTGTTGGAAACAGGATTCCAAGGGGTAAGGTACAGTTTACTTCATTAGCAGTAATTTGAATGCCTGCTATGTGTCACTCAACTCTCTGGGATTTTCAAGGGTGTAGAATGGAATTGTTGGCAGGGATGAGGACTTAGGTCATATGAAACTAGGAAGTTTGGGAAGTGTGGGAAATAAATTGGTAACTGCTCTTTGGACAGAAGCAAAGTTTAGGGGAAAATTCTAGGAGCATAAACTCCTGGGTCTTAGCAAAAGGCAGGCTTTTAATTCTCATGGGCTAGTAATTTTGAATTGCTACCTATTCCAGGTTCAGATAATAGGTTACCTCTTTGCAAATAAACTTCAACAAATATTAAGGGACTCCTCTGTGAAAGCACTGTGCAGTGTTGTCTCTGGAAGTGTCACAGATGCTTTGAATGTCATTCCCTCAAAAAACTCCGTAAGTTCATTTCTTTTATTTAATCATTTTACTCAGGTCTTTGTTCTGCCCACTGGAGATAGAGCAGGGGAAGATAAAAGTCTCTGCTCTCATAAGCTTATATCCTAGTTGAGGGAGACAAATACATAAATCGCAGTGTCAGCCAGTGGTAAGTGTTACAGATAAAAATATAGCAGAGTTAGGGGGATAAAGAGTAACAGGTGAGGCCAGGCACCGCTCATGCCTGTAATCTCAGCACTTTGGGAGGCTGAGGTGGATGGATCTCTTGAGCCCAGGAGTTTAAGACCAGCCTGGGCAACATGGCAAAACCCTGTCTCTTTAAAAAAAATTGCTTGACATGGTGCTTGTCTATAGTCTAGCTACTCTGGAAGCTGAAGTGAGAGAATCACCTGAGCCCAGGAGGTCAAGGCTGCAGTGAGTTGTGATTGTGCCACTGGGCAACAGAGTAAGACCTTATCTCAAAAAAAAAAAAAAAGTGACAGGTGGTGATGCGTGTGTCATTTTTATAGTGTGGTGGTGGGAGGCTTTCTTAAGTAACTTTTGAGCAAAAACTTGAAAAAAACAATATATGTCAAGAGTTCCAGGAAGTATAAGGAGGCCAGAGTGGTTGGATGGAGCAAGTGAAAGACTGAATGGTAACAGGCAGGAAAACCACAGTTGTAGGAGGTAACTGATTACACAGAAGATGTTGCCCAGGCTGGAATGCAGTGGCATGATCTCAGCTCACTGCATCCTCCGGGTTCAAGCAATTCTCCTGCCTCAGCCTCCCAGGTAGCTGGGATTACAAGCATGTGTCACCATGCCCAGCTAATTTTTTGTCATTTTAGTAGAAACGGGGTTTTACCATGTGGGCTAGGCTGATCTTGAACTCCTGGCCTTAGGTGATCCGCCTGCCTCAGCCTCCCAAAGTGCTGGGATTACAGGTGTGGGCCACCGCGCCCGGCCTCCGCTGGAATTTAACCTCTCAATCTCCTTAGTAAGATTTCCAGGCTCCTAAATAACATCAGACAACACAGTATTGATGTGATTTATTAAAAATTTGACTTTCAGCTTCAAACATAGGTGCTTTACACAGTTCTATTTGTTTTTACTTTTTTTAAAGAGAGAGAGTCTCAGTCTGTCACCCAGGAATGCCTGGCCTCAAGTGATCCTCCTGTCTTGGCCCCTCCTAGTGTTGATATTACAGGCATGACCCACTGTGCACAGCCTCACAAATTTAATTTCCATATATATATATATTTTTCAAGACAAGGTCTCTGTCCCCTATATCGGAGTGTTGTGGCACAGTCACAGCTTACTGCAGTCTCAAGCTCCCAGGTTCAAGGAATCCTCCCATCTCAGGCCCCTAAGTATCTGGGACTATAGGTTAGGAACCACCATGCCTGGCTAATTTTTAATTTCCTTTTTTTTTTTTTTTTTTGGTAGAGTTTCGGTGTTGCCCAGGTTGATCTCAGACTCCTGGGCTCAAGCAATCCTGCCTTGGCCTCTCAAAGTGCTGGGATTTCAGGCATGAGCCACCGTGTCTGGCCTATATTTTTTACAGCTTATTTCCAAGAGGATTTAAAACTTTATAACATAAAACTATGAAAGGATGGCTAAAGATAAAGATGATAAATCATTTGGAAGCCGAAGCATTTTAGCTATTTTGAGCACTATATCAACCTCTAAAAATCCTGGGTGTGAAGGCAAAAGGGGAGCATGATTGGTTATAGAGTTTTTATCTACTTGGGGGCCTGAGGTGGGAGGATCTGATTAAAAGGGAGTGCATTTCATCTATAGAAAAGCACAGGAAACTTAGCATTTACATTATGTTCTGCAATTATCAATGTTGTAAGTACCAGTCACAGAAATTAGAAGCTGAAGGAAATGGGGTGGGGGAATAAAAGGAGGAGAGAGTATTAATATTCATGTCTCATAAAATTAGGATTTGGCTGGGTGCAGTGGCTCTCGCCTGTAATCCCAGCACTTTGGGAGGCCGAGGCACGCAGATCACCTGAGGTTGGAGTTCGAGACCAGCCTGACCAACATGGAGAAACCCTGTCTCTACTAAAAATACAAAATTAGCTGGTTGTGGTGGTGTATGCCTGTAATCCTAGCTACTCGGGAGGCTGAGGCAGGAGTATCGCTTGAACCCAGGAGGCAGAGGCAGTGAGCCGAGATGGCGCCATTATACTCCATGCTGGGCAACAAGAGTGAAACTCTGTCTAAAAAAAAAAAATAATAATAATAAGGATTTAATAGGGATAAGTGGAAATTAATGGAAGGAGCAGCAGAAGTTTGAGCATATAATTTAAAAAAAAGGTAACAAAAAGTTCTATGAAATATTGAGTGATGAGAGGAGAGGGTAGTGGTGGTATAAATACATGAATTTCTCAAAAAACAGTGCTCTTAAGTGTATTTAGATGAAAGGTAACCATCGGAACTCAGTGTAAATTGTTAAAAATATTTTATTTTTTTCATACTGTATTTTATTTTGTTGTTAAAACTGAAAGAAAAGGGGGAAGTATGTAAGTTGGGTTATAACAGGACTTGGGGTCTAGATACCAATTTTTTGTGTGTGGTTACTTTTCTTGCTTTTATTAGATTTTTCAAAGGGTTCCATGCACAAAAAGTCTAACCACTGATTTAGAGATTTTTATCTAGTAAATTGTAGGAGGAATTTGTTCCATAGATGAAGAGCAAGGCAGTGCTCATATGAGCAATCGGATATGAAAGCACTCAAGTATATCTTATTTTAATGTTGATTTGAGCATGTTGACTACTGGTAAAGTTTTTGTTTGGTGGTTATTTAGCAAAACAAACTTCATTCTTGAAGACCGTTTTTGAATTCAGAGTTTCTTCTGTAATCACCATAGTCCTGTTGATTCTTTCCTAAATTGTCAAATTTCTTTCTTCTCACTGTTCTATCGCTCCCATCACTTTACTGCAGGTTGCTGTCTTTTTAAACTGGATTACCACATCAGCCTTTTAACGGTTCTTCCTGCCTTTAGCCTTGTCCCACTCCAGCTGGTCCACATAGCAGTTAAAAGTGGATCCTGTCACTCCCTTTCTTGAAACTGTTTAATTATATGACCCTCCACAATGTGGCCATGACCACCTTACCAGTTTCCTTTCCTGCCCCATTACTCACAAATCCAGCCGTACTTGAATTTTCGGTTCCTCAATACATTGTTTCCTGCTCCTGGACCTTCCCATTTAGTCTGAAACACTCAACCCCTAGGTGTCAGGTCTTTGCCCTCCTTTAGGAAGCGTTCCCCGATGTCCTAGGCTTAGTTAGGTGTTCTTCCAGTGTGCCACCGTAACCCACTATCCAGTATTCCTGCTTGATACCCTCTGTCTCGTTCCTTGCGTATCTTTTACACTTGACTGTAAATTTGTTGAGAACACGGACCTTGTCTGTCGTCTTCAGCACTGTATAGTCTTTGCAATGTGCTCAGCATGTAGTTGGCACCTAATATTTACTGGGTAATGGAATATAATTTCAGCTATTCAAATTTAAGACTTCATTTGTTGCTTTTTCTGTTTTTTAATTTGCAGTGTTGGTAGCCTTATATGAAGAACCAGAGAAACCTAACAGTGCTTTGGAGTATCCTTTCATCTTTCAAGTCAGAAAAAGGCTTTATTTTGAAACTCTTAATTTTTTTAGATAGATAATAACCTTTAAGTTGGGCTCGGTGGCTCATGCTTGTAATCCCAGCACTTTGGGAGGCCGAGGAGGGTGGATCAAGAGGTCAGGTAAAACCCCTTCTCCACTAGAAATACAAAAATTGGCCTTCTCTTTCCGGTTCTTCCCAGAGTTGGGAAGAGCTGGGTTGAGGGGGTGAAAAAGAAAAAAAAGCAATACAAAAATTAGCCACGCATGGTGGCATGTGCCCATAATCCCAGCTACTCGGGAGGCTGAGGCAGGAAAATTGAACTGAGGAGGCAGAGGTTGCAGGTAAGCTGAGATTATGCCTTTGTACTCCGGCTCTGGGCTACAGAGCAAGACTCTGACTAGTGGCGGTAAAAGAAAAAAACCTTTAAAATACTTCTGAATATTGAGAAAGTTATTTTCACTTGAGTTTTTGGATGTTGATCTCTGGGTAGATATTGGTGGTAAAGTGGGTGACTCTGGTCAGGGATATTGATAATACTTTGTGCTATTTTATTAGTTTCATTCAAGCCTAAGAAGTAAGTTCTTAACATTGACAATAGTTTTTTAAAGCATCACTTAGGAGCTGCTACTCCAGAAAATCCAGAAATAGAGCTGCTTCGCCTAGAACTGGCTGAAATGAAAGAGAAATACGAAGCTATTGTAGAAGAAAATAAAAAACTGAAAGCAAAGGTAAATTTTTAGAAAGAATTCATATTAAAATAATTTTACCTTTAATAATTACATAATGAAAACCTCACTAAAATGGATAGGTGGGTAGGGAGGTGGTTGAATAGCAATTCTAATTAATTACAGTGTAAGGCCAAACTTAAGCCCCGTCTAGAAAACCACAATACAGACTGTAAGTAGGACAAGCAAAGTGTGATCAAGAAGAGGTTCTGGCCAGGCATGGTGGCTCATGCCTATAATCCCAGCACTTTGGAAGGCTGAGGTGGGCAGATCATCTGAGGTCAGGAGTTCAAGACCAGCCTGGCCAAAATGGTGAAACACCATCTCTACTAAAAATATGAAAATTAGCTGGGAGTGGTGGCAGGCACTTGTAATCCCAGCTACTTGGGAGGCTGAGGCAGAAGAATTGCTTGAAACCAGGAGGTGGAGGTTGCAGTGAGTCAAGACCGTGCCACTGCACTCCAGCCTGGGCAACAAGAGCAAAACTCTGTCACAGAGAAAAAAAAAAAAAGTTCTTAGGAATCTGCATCAACAAAAAGATAAGAATATTGGTTAATACTGTTTGTAAGTAAATGGACAGTTCTGAGGTTCTTAAGCAGTTGATTTTAAGTAGGCCAGTATGGAGCCACTGCTTTATAAATTGCACCTCTTAGAATTTGTACAGTTCATAGTCTGCAAGGCCATATGTGGTGGCCCTCTGTAAATTTGTTTGCACTTAATTTTATCTAGTGCTAAAGTTTTTTCTTTCTTTTTTTTTGAGACAGAGTATCACTCTGTTACCCAGGCTGGTGTGCAGTAGTACAGTCACGTCTCACTGCAGCCTTGACTTACCAGGCTCAGCTCTGCCTCCCCAGTAGCTGGGACTGCAGGCATTTGCCACCATGCTCGGCTACTTTTTACATTTTTTGTAGAAATGGAGTCCCACTGTGTTGCCCAGGCTGGTCTCAAACTCCTGGGCTGAAGCATTCCTCCTGGGTTGGCCTCCCAAAGTGTTGGGATTATAGGCATGAGCCACCGCACCCAGCCAGTTTTTTTCTTTTTTCAAACTCCTGTGAGAATTTTCAGAAACTTCAAATTAGTCAACTCTGAGTCTTTGAGGTTTTACCACATTCTTAATCACGTAATATTTTACATTACTCTAATTATTTCTCCTAATGTATTTTATCTTCTCAGCGACTTTGTGAGATAAGTGAAACAAGTATACGAACTGCTTTATAGGTGAGGAAAGGAAAGCACAGTGAAGTCTGATAAGCTCCTCAAATCCAACAGGTTGCTGGCAGAACCCTAACGTTAGCCTAGTGTTCTTGCAAGGAACCACACTTAGCATAAAAGAAAATGCAGTTATTTTGAATTATCCAAGGTTCCACAATGTGTAAATGCTAGTTAACTCTTTTGAACCTTTTAACTCAAAGACATTAGTTGTTGTTTATTGGCTGTCTAGATTAAGACATGTCACATAACTATCTACTTTTCAGTGGGTATTTTCAGTAAACTTTTGGTGGAGAGGAAGAAAGCTTATCAGCAAATGAATCTTGAGAAGATATAGTTTATTGCATATCAGGTATTTGAACAGTGCAGTCATGAACTGGATTGAAATTTTAGTTTCAAAGTAATTTTAAAGGTTTATGTGAAAAGGGCTTTCATTAGATTTGATTGCATTAAATCTTAAATCACTGAATGATTTTAAATGGATAGTCATAGAAACTGATATTAATGCAATTTACTGACTTAATAACTAAGTTGAATATAATAGTTACCTTGTTTTATTACTGTTGTTTACCCAATTTAGAATAAAATTCACCTAAATTCCTCTGTCTTTGCCCCATAGCTTGCTCAGTATGAACCACCTCAGGAGGAGAAGCGTGCTGAATAGGATTCTTCTCAGTTGAAAGACAATGAAAAATGGTTTTGTATGACTTGAATAGTTTGTATAGTATATAATCTTTTCTGAACAGATGCTATAGAACTCTTTTAATATGTTTAATTCACCTGTCACATTCTGTTAAAAACACACAGAATCATCAATAAAAACTCAGTATAACTTTCTTTGGGTCTTAAAACAGGAGAATCCAAAGTAAATCCTGAAAAAACCTAAACATAGCCATCTAACTCATTACCTTAAAAGACATTCTGTTTATTAGTCTGATTAGGAATGATGGCACTGGTTGTATTTTAGCCAAGGCAGTTTAGCATGGAGCTATTCCTTGGTGTAGTTCAGGATATGGACACAGGTATAGTTATTCTTTGAAGGTGACACTGTTGTGTATATTCCCTATAGGCAGCTGGAGAGATCTGTGTGACACAGATGCTTTTGTACGGGTTCTCATGAATCTTCTGCTCTCGTTTGTGTAACATGGAACAAACAACTGTTCTTTGCCACCACTTTGCCTTAGAAAACTGTGTGTGTGTGCCAGTTTGAACTCTGACACCACATTTTCCTTCTATGCAATCATGGCTTGTCTGATAATCTTGGATTGGTTTGCTCTGAGCTTTAGTGGGTCCTAGTTGCACACTGGCCTTTCTGTGCTGTTTTTCAATTTGACTAATAATAGCAGTTACCCTCATTGTAATTTATGTAACTTTAAACAGGATCATACTGTACCCCCTGCCTGCTGTATCTGCTTATTGAGCACAGAACAGAGGCAACATACAACTCTGGGTTCACATATGAGCTGGGATGAGAAGACGAATGAGCCATATATTGTGGAAAATCATAGTTTGTAGGTATAATTATATAGTGCTTTTTTTCCCCTCAAAGTATTTTTCTAGCCCTGGATTCATTTCATCTTCATTATCCCTGTGATGTAGGTGGGGCAAGTATGAGGGGAAGTTGGGTGCTGAATTTTTAGGCCAAAGACTGATATTAATACAAATCACTCACTAATTGTAGAGCCTTGGGCATATCAGTGAACTGCTCTGAGATTTACCGTCTTCATCTGTTTAATGAGAAGAATATCCGTGATGCCTACCTCACAGGGTTGTTGTGAGGGTCAAATGAGAATGTATGTGAAAGATTTGTAAATGGTAAAGCACTATATTCTTGTTTGTTAGTCCTTTTTCCTTTCTTTGGGTAGACCTACAGTCAGATGTTTTGTTTTATTGATCACTTATTTTCCTTACTGATAGACCTCCCTGTTGTTAGAGAACTTATCTTTGTTTTTGGTCAAAACATACATAGAAAACAAAATGATCTATTGAAAACTGGTTTAACTAGCAAAAGCCTTAGTACTTGTTAGAAACTATGACCAAGCCAATTATAAGGGCATTTAAATCAGTCGTGTTAGCAGGAATGTGGCAATGGCTGGTGCCTCTTCTAGTCACAAGTTTGTTTTTGGAGGGGGGCCAGAAGAACATTTGCTTGAATAGATTTTCTTTTTTACCAATTTGAGTGCCTCCTACATGGGCAGCCGTGGATTAAGTGCTGGGTGTGATAAAGAGGAATGACTTAATTGAGACATTTATATAATCAAATACAGTGTGGGTTAGGACCTGTGACAAACCATTATAATAAAACATGGCCCCATGAGGGTTTTGGAAGAGAGCGAGACTTGGCTACTTTAGTTGGCATGACAGTTTCTTGGTAGACACAGGCTGAAATTTTTTTGTGGCAGCCAATCCTCATGTGCTTTTTAGTGTTAATATTTGTGTCAGTAAGGTAGGTGACTGTGACTGTCTTTTGTACTATCCTTTTTGAACAGAATGGCAACATTTGGGTTGGATAATCGCACTTTTAAGTGAAACTGACTTGCTTAAACTGCTGTACCAATCAGTGCTATTTAAGAATTCAGGATCAGCCTAGCCTCTAGAGGTCCTCATCAACATTTCTGTCAAGGATTTGGATGAAGACAATATACAAGATGCTCCATGGAAGAGAAAATGGATCCCATCAGTTAAGCTCCAGCTACAAAATATCAACTTCACATCCTGTCTACCTCACAAGGTTATTCTAAGAATCAAATTAAATACAATGGATGTAAAAGTGCCTTGCAAACTGTAAAGGATTATGTACAGAGCAGATAGTAGTGCCAAATCTGTAAGTGACACAAATTGAAAAGTCTGGTTGGAAGACTATATTGAAACAAGCTTTAAAATGATTAACCACCTGGAGTACCCAAACTGCTGGACCTAAACCAAAAAGTTGAAATATCAAGTCTTACATTTAGGTTAAAAAATGCACTTATACACATTTAGGCACTAGGATAGCTGACAAAGTGTTAGTTCCAGTGATTATCAACGTGAACCACCCTATGGATACTTAAAAAAAATTTCCATTCTGAAAAGCATGAGTAGAAATATTGTCTAGATGCTAAACAGTCATTCTGAAAGTTGTTTAGTATTGCTTTGTAGGAGTCAGATGTTTGGTGGATATTGACAAGCTTGAATGTATATAAGGAGTGTGACCAATAGAGGATTTGAATGTATAAGGTAGGGCTCTCCAATAAGGTACTAGCTACAAGTGGCAGTTAAAAATTTAAGTTCCTCAGTTACACTAGCAACATTTTGAGTGCTCAGTCCTCATATGACTAGCGGCTACGTGTTTGACAGTGCAGATACAGAACATGTCTATCAAATCTATCAGTTGTATTGAACAGCACCATAGAAAGAATGGTTGAAGGAACTGAGGATGTTTAGCAAGGAACGGGGAAGACTTAGCGGGTAATGAATACTGCAATCTGGTATTTGAAGTGCTGTCTTGAAAAAGATGAGGACTACTATTTTGTTCTATTATAAGCTTCAGGGAGTGTAGTTTGGCTTGAATAATAAATGTTTAAACAAAGGTTTACCACAGTAGAGTTGGCTGCCTTTCGAGGTGGCGAGCTCTCTTCCCTTCGAACTACTTTAAGTGCATTCTGCATGTCTATTAGACACTATAGAGTTGGTTCGTTTTAGGTGACAGGTTGGGCTAAATGACCTCCAAGGGTGTATCCTACCTCTAACTTCTGGATTCAGACAAAACTAAAGTCCCAGACCTGCCCTCATGTGCGAATTTTTCCTTCATAATCAAGAAGTCAGTCTCCTTGGAGGGCTGGGAACACCCCCTCAACTCCTGTATTTAAAAATTGTATAGGGCTGTGCTTTAAGAGGATCTGATTGTCAAAGATAAAAAAAACTCCTCTAGATTTCTCAGACATACTTGGTGACAAGCATTTGCTTTTGTTTGCTTTCATTATTCAATACTTTGGTCTCTAATCTGAACGAGGTCATAGAGGCAGTGTTCTATGGGGGATGGAATTCCTGGAGAAGTAGACTTTGGCTAGGCGGGAAGGAGGGCAAATTGAGTCCCTTTGGGTTTGAAGTGGCAGCAGTTTCCACTATCTGCGAAGGAGATAAGATGTTCTAGCTTGGCTGCATCTGCTTTCCTATCAGGGTCCAGCTACCTGCTAGAACAAACTATCACAGTGACCCACGACTCTGCCTTGGTTGAGGTCTGCCCTCAGTCTGGCTGGCTCCCCCATACCTTTGCACATCCCAACCGTATCCATCCACCCAGATCTGCTCAGATGCGTTCTTATCCAGCTCCCGAGCATTATTTATCCGTGACCTTCCCACGTAATATTTCATACCGAGGTTACTTACACAGAGGTCCGATCTCTCTGTTTATCTTCAAGCAATCTGAGGGCAGGCAGGATCCGACTCTGATCCAGTTCTGTGCCCCTTGGTAGGCACCCAGGACACTGCAGGCATCAATAAATATTGGTTGGGCAAGTACAGCTGTAGGATGAGGACAATCAATTCTTCCCCCAAATTCCGGAAGGGCATCTCCATAGCTGTGCTCTGGGAGCCCGGAAGAAGGCAGGGGAGCGGTGCGGCCAGCGGTGCTAGTGGGCCGGGGCGGAGGGCAGAGGGCCGGAGCCCAGGCGAGAGGCGCGGCCCGGCAGCCCTCCTCGTGACTCCTCCTCCCCCCTTCGCGGCTGCGAGTCAGGTGATTCTGGCACGTGACAGGGCACCACCTACCCTGCTGCTCTCGAGTGGCAGCTCGGACGGCCAATGAGCGTCTGCGCTTCGGCTCGGGGCCTATGAGAGCGGGGCTCTGGGGGGCGGGCCGGACGGTGGCGGCTGCCGGGGGCGGTGGCGGCGGCGGCAGACTGGGGAGGCGGCGGCCTGGCTTGGCTTGGCCTGGCCTGGCCTGTCAGGGCGCGGGCGGCGGCGGCTCCAGCACCATGTCCCTGCAGTACGGGGCGGAGGAGACGCCCCTCGCCGGCAGTTACGGCGCGGCCGATTCGTTTCCAAAGGACTTCGGCTACGGCGTGGAGGAGGAGGAAGAGGAGGCGGCGGCGGCGGGCGGCGGGGTTGGGGCAGGGGCAGGCGGAGGCTGTGGCCCGGGGGGCGCTGACAGCTCCAAGCCGAGGATTCTGCTCATGGGGCTCCGGCGCAGCGGCAAGTCCTCCATCCAGAAGGTGAGTGGGGCAGCGCCGGGCTCCCCGCCCCCTCCCCGAGGCTCAGGTGCCTAGCGGCGGGGACGCCGGTGAGGGCGGCGGCCGGGGCCCTCCTGCGCTCCGTCCCTCCGCACTTTCTCTCCGACTGTTGCGAGCGCACAGGCGCGGCGCCGCGCGGGGATCCCGACCTCTGTGTCCACGCCCAACTCAGCTGAGGCCAAGTGGAGCGTTGAAGGCGAAACTGGCTGCAGGGAGGCAGGTGCCCAGTGGCACCGCCCAAGACCTCCGCTGGGACCCAGTCCCTGTGTCATTTACGAAACTGAGACGCACTCTCCAGTTCTCACTTGGAGAACTTCGTGGACTCCCTCCTCTGACCCGTTTTGATTTGTTCTTCTCACTTCAGGTGACCTGAGTGTGCAGGGATTCCCAGCAGAGCCCCAGGGATCCGCGTCAGAAAGAGTTGTGACTAAGACACTGAGCGTTGTAATACTTGTTCTCGCTACTGGTGTGAAGGAGACTTCGCTGTAGCGTTACTGGGAGTTGGGTAGTGAGGTTGCATCCATTTCAGTAGTTATGACCTGGTGAATGTAATTACTGGTGATGTTCCCCCTGTAGGTGTGTGTTTATAAAAATCTGAGACTTTGAGACTATTTTGCAGACCTAGTCTGTTTTCACTTTTGGGCTTTCATCAACAAATGGAGGGCTGTACACGTTTTTTTGTTTGTTTTTGTTTTTGAGACTGAGTCTCGCGCTGTCGCCCAGGCTGGAGAGTGCAGGGGGTCAGTCTCGGCTCACTGCAACCTCCCCTCCCGGGTTCAAGCTGTTCTACCGCCTCAGCCTCCTGAGTAGCTGGGATTACAGGCGTGCGCCACCACGCCCGGATAACTACTGTATTTTTAGTAGAGACTGGTTGGCCAGGCTAGTCTCGAACTGCTGACCTGACCTCAAGTGATCCGTCCGCCTCAGCCTCCCTAAGTGCTGAGATTACGGGCGTGAGCCACCACACCGGCCTACACTGTTTAGTAAGGGGGAAATAGAGGCAAAGTTGACTTCTTCCATCAGCCAAACCCGTTACACGCGGAGTGAGCCGGTAATAAAACTAGTGTCAGCAGGCACCTGATCTTTTCACCTCTCTGTTGCAAAGGTCTATCCAAAATAAATCTGTGATTTTTTTTTCTTTTTTTTAAATTCTGACTCTGATATTTTGTAGATGGGATCTTTTTTAAAACCAGCTTTCTTCCAGATTTGCTGGAGTGCTGTGTTTTATTTATTTAGCTTGATTTTCACCTCTCCAGCAAGTACAGAATATCAGATGATTAGGAGATGTGGCTTACATCCTTGAGTCCTAGTTAAGCTTTCCAGCAAAATTTGGGTACATTGACTCTAGGTTTTTAGCAAACTAATTTTCATTGTTTACATTTGTTACTGGGAAAACTTTGAGAGTAATTGTATATTTTTCTCGTCTAGAAAGTAAGTTAGAGGCAAGGTAGTTTTATGTTAGAATTGTGTAGGTTGTGAATATTGTGATTCCTTTTTTTTTTTTTTTTTTTTTGATATAGAGTCTTGTTCTGTCGCTGAGGCTGGAGGGCAGTGGCTCAATCTCCACTCACTGCAACCTCCACCTCCTGGGTTCAAGTGATTCTCCTTCCTGAGTAGCCGGGACTACAGGTGTGCACCACCACGCCTGAGTAATTTTTGTATTTTTAGTGGAGATGGGGCTTTCACCATGTTGGTCAGGGTGATCTCGAACTCCTGACCTCAAGTGATCCATCCACCTTGGCCTCCTAAAGTGCTGGGATTGACCGTGTGAGCCACTGATTATTTTGATTCTTAACAATTCCCTTTACATTTCTTTTCTCATGGGAGCTATCTTTTTCCTGTTAGTCCCTGTGGCCTCCTCCTAGATGTTTTCACTTTCTACTTGGTATAGTTATTCCCCTTCTTTTATTTCTTCCACTAGACTGCAAAGTCAGTGAGGGCAGAGTCCAGTCTGTTTGACTTTTTTTAATTACTCCTCGGAGCCTGAGGTAGGCATTAGAGTAATTTTTGAATAAACCAGAGTTCTTAAGCTTTAGCTATAAAGGGTTTATAATCTTAAAGCAGATTTTGACAGAATTAATATTAGCTTTCCCCCAGAAAAACCAGTGGAGGTGATAGAGATTGCTGCTATTAGTACTGAGTATGCAGAGAATACAGGAAAGATTTAGCTTCAAAATGGATTTAATTGAAATTAATTTGGTGTCTTGTCAAAAATAAAGGGATAGTGAATACCAATAGCCTCACCATTCAGTTTCTACTTTTCAAATTTTTTTTTTTTTGCTATGGGATCAAATTTTTAAATGTTAAACCAGGGTGGAATTTTAAATTTAAATTATGAAGTTTAATGTTCATAAAATTGCCTGTTTTTCTTTTAACAGGTGGTGTTTCATAAGATGTCACCCAACGAGACCCTGTTTTTGGAAAGTACCAACAAGATTTATAAGGATGACATTTCCAATAGCTCCTTTGTGAATTTCCAGATATGGGATTTTCCTGGGCAAATGGACTTTTTTGACCCAACCTTTGACTATGAGATGATCTTCAGGGGAACGGGAGCATTGATATATGTCATTGATGCACAGGTAGTTAGGAATGTGTTTACTCCTCTTCCCTGGTGGGAAAAAGATGTAGAAACAAGGAAAGTTGTTTATCTTCTTTGTCATGTGCTTGTAGCTTGTCTCTTAGGCAGTGGATTCCCTAACAGTGTAAGAGATGCAGTGGCAGAGGTGCTTTGGGAGCAGGCATGCCACTGTGCAAGTACAGAACATCAGATGATTAGGAGACGTGGCTTACATCCCTGAGTCCTAGTTAATGAGCAGCTAACACTGGACTTCCATTTTTATTGGTTAATGGTAGATGTGGCTATTCTCTATAGTAATAGTAATGTCATTCCCTGAAAAGATCCCATCCTGTAACATAAAGAGGAATATGAGAACTGAGTAGATACTAGAGTGAATAGTTTACTTAGTTGTCAAAATTGAGTTTAACTAAATAAGCATTTATGGAGGCCCTAGCATGTGGCGGTCAGTCAGATGAATGGACAAGTCCCTATCCTTTAAGAAGCTTACTTTTTATAAGCTTAATCATTAGTTAAGAATGCTTTCTGAGTGATAGTCTCTACAGAGGGTGCCTTAACATACAGGATCTAATTAATTTAATCTTCACAATATTGTTAGGTAGATAATGTAATTCTGATCTCACAGATAAGTAAACTGAGATCAGAGTTTAAGCAACTTGCTTAAAGTGACACACTGAATAAATGGCAGAGCTGGGATTACTTTAAAAAATTATATTGGGAAGAAATGTTTATTTCCTTTTACCTTTCTTAGTGTTAAAAATTACAGGCATTAACCTGGTAACTGAATTTTTCATCTTGAGACAACTGAAGAGTTATTTGGTAGTATAGTTAATATATTTGACTATTTGAATATTGATGATAATTAGGATAGCATATTTTCTGTGGTTGGAGCAGAAGGTGGTTTGAGGCTTTCTTAACTCATTACTTGACTTTTGTGAGATTTATTTTTAAAAAATATTTTGTTCTGACTTACAGGATGACTACATGGAGGCTTTAACAAGACTTCACATTACTGTTTCTAAAGCCTACAAAGTTAACCCAGACATGAATTTTGAGGTTTTTATTCACAAAGTTGATGGTCTGTCTGATGATCACAAAATAGAAACACAGAGGGACATTCATCAAAGGGCCAATGATGACCTTGCAGATGCTGGGCTAGAAAAACTCCATCTTAGGTAACAACGTGTGTGTTTGATATGAGAGCCCTGAACGATGTGTAAATGTATTCCCATCTCTGTCATTATAAACACTATAGCTTTCTGCTACCTGTATGCCCTTTGCCAAGTCTTTTATGTTTTCGATCTCTTTGTTGAATTCCAAGCTGTCTGGGGAGCCTGATATTGAGAAATTACCTACTTTTTGCCTTTTCCTGGAGATTGAAGTCATGTGAAGTGTTTCCATTGGTGCTTTTCCAAATTCATCTCAAGAGACTGGAGTCAGGCTGTTTCTTCATGGTATAAATCTGCTTTGGGACTCCTTCCTCTTGGTTTCATTACTTTCCCCCTCCTTGCCTCAGTGCAGTGGATTTGTCACATTTGTTGTAGAAGGCTTTAGCATGAGTCTTAGACAGTATTTTTCTCAGTAGGAACAGCCTTATATGGAGAGTACACTTTCAAATCTGGACTGACTCTTCATTTTTATTTTTCCTGCTGGCTCCCTTCTACCTCCCCTCCCGGACTGACTCTAATATATCTTAGCTTTTAAAACACTTTATACTTTTATGAAACTCTAAAGTTTGGCTTAGGTGGGTTTATCTTATAAATTTGTGTAAGGCTGCTCTTAAATTTAGAGGACTATTGGTTTGTAACTATTATTAAGAAATTATTATTAAATAATAGCTCCTAGATAGAATTGATTTGTGTATTTGCATTCTAAAAGTGTATGAGGAATATTTTTGTACATGTTGTTTTATTTGGTGACATAGGTAGAAATGAGTATTAAAAAGTACCCAAGAAAATGTTCTCCTGATGATAGAAGCAGCTTAAAGGGGGAGCCGGGGAGAGAGATAGCAAGTTCTTTCTCTGTCTATTCTATTGTTGTGACTTCTTTATGGGCTCAAGCTAACTGCTGTCCCTACCCCTAGTATTCCCTGGGCCTCAGGCTC
Source organism: Alouatta palliata (assembly GCA_004027835.1). Taxonomy (NCBI): domain Eukaryota; kingdom Metazoa; phylum Chordata; class Mammalia; order Primates; family Atelidae; genus Alouatta; species Alouatta palliata. The sequence goes on from PVKV010005312.1 coordinate 94,586, forward strand.
CAAGAATCTTTCAGTTATTCATCTGGGAAACCATGAAGAAAAGTCTCGTTGACCTCTAATTTGCTTGGAATAAATTTCTAAAAAATTTGAAAGTAATTCATGGTTAAAAAAATAAAAATTCAGCAATGTTTGTAAGAGAAAATGAAAGTACCTCTCCATAAAAATTCAGTCTTATTATTTTGGGAATCCACTGCTAATAGTTTTTACCTGGATTTTGAGCTGTGCTTGTCCTGTTTTCCCCAGTGCGCCATGGGGATCCTTCTGATTCTCTTTACTCCGTGTCTGTGTCCCTTTCCAGGGCATCCCATCCCAGTGGCACTTGCTGTCCCCTTCCTCAGTACCATGTAGGGTCCTAGACCTTGTTAACTTCAGTAGAATTTTGCATCAAGCTTTTATTTAGGCTGTGCACAGTGGCTCATTCCTGTAATCCCAGCACTTTGGGAGGTCGAGGCGGGCAGATAACTTGAGGCTAGGAGTTTGAGACCAGCCTGGCCAGTATGGCGAAACCCCATCGCTACTAAAAATACAAAAAATTAGCCTGACATGGTGGTGTGTACCTGTAGTCCCAGCTACTCAGAAAGCTGAGGCAGGAGAATTGCTTGAACTCAGGAGGCGGAGGTTGAGCCAAGATCACGCCACTGTACTCCAGCCTGGGCAACAGAGCAAGACTCTGTCTCAAAAAAAAAAAAAAAAGCTTTTATTTAGTACTAGCAGCCCTATGGATGAAGCTCCATTTCATTTCCAGTTTCTATAAATTCATCTTACTAAAATGCCCTGTGTCTTGCAGGTTCTCCCTGTCCCCATTCACCTCAAGCCTCATTCTTGCTTTGCTCACCTTTGGCCTACAGGAAACACTAAAATAATCCTTTCTCCCTAGTACCTGTAGGGTCTTTTTGGCCTTACCTGTTCCAGTGCTCTTACATCTAGATTAGAGTCCTGCGTTGCCTAGATTAGGTTCTCAGATTAGCTCCTTGAAAGTATCTTTAAATTACCTATAAAGTAGTATACACAGTTCTATGTCTCTGATATTGTAATATATATATGTATAAATGTGTGATGGATGTGACTGTAATGAAGAGTATACTCCCTGAGTGATAAAGCAGATAGAATGGTTGAAAGTGTTTAAATTGTTAAAGGCTTCCCTCTCAAATACATGTTTTATTCAATCTACATGTATTACTTCACCACTGTAAGTCCTTTTAGGCCTCCAGACTCCTGTAGATTCATCCATTCTTGTAGAGCCCCGACTCCCATCCTCTTTAATATACTCTTTACATAAATTCTAAATACCAGTTGTATTCATTTGTTTATTCAACAAATACGAGCACTGTTCAAGGGAGTGGGCCTGCTGCTAGGAGCATGACTGACAAAGTCTCTTTCCCATGGAACTTACATTCTCAGTGACACAGCTCAAAAGCACTGAAATGAATGTATGGTATCGTTTTAAGTACTTACCAATGCACTGAAGAAAAACAAATTAGGGGAAAGGAGTTGAAAGCATTGGGTGCAGGAGTGCTATTTTAGGTAGGCTGGTCTGGAAAGAACTTTTTGAGGTGACATTTTAGTAGAAACCTGAATTATATTCTTATTTGATAAATGTCACATAACTCGTCTAGCTTCCTCGGTTTTTAGTCTTATTTTTGTTCTTAGTTATGTGCTTAAAAAAAGCTGTTTGGATCAGATTGCAAAGACGTAAGGTGAATATTTCAGTTTATGTATCTGAAAATCCTTTTCTGGGTACTACTTCAGTTGCTCTTTGTGTAAATGCAGTAAAGAGATGGATAGCTACAAGCCAGGTGGGAAAGTGCATTTGTCATCTTGAGTGATGGGTACGGTAGACAAGTTAAAGAAGCTTTATTGAACTCACTGAAATCAAATATTAAGAAACTTAAAGTTTTGTGTATTATAATAGTTGTCACAGAACATAAGGTATTTTTCAAATTAATCAAGCTATGTTGTGTTTTTCAGCTTTTATTTGACTAGTATCTATGACCATTCAATATTTGAAGCCTTTAGTAAGGTGGTGCAGAAACTTATTCCACAACTGCCGACCTTGGAAAACCTATTAAATATCTTTATATCAGTAAGTGAGAAATTTATATTTAATTCACTGTAGTTGCTGATTACATTTTTGTGAACCTATTTGTGTTTTCAACTTTTCCAAAAAATGTCTTGAATTAGTCTGAATCAAGTACAAAGACTAATGACCTGCTTAACATGTAAAATAAATGATAACATAAAATATTACTTGAGTTATTTTCTGAAGTCTTAGATGTTGATGTCAAAATATAATTCTTTTATGTTTTGTAAAGTGCCACATAATGCCTTTCTTGATAGCAAGGTGATTCAAATGAGAGATTGATTATATTAATAAGAGGATTATTGAAAATGTAACATTGCTTGATTTTTAGAGTTTTTTTTTTGTTAAATTTTTGGTGATATCTTAGAAAATAATTCATTTGAATAAAGAGGAAGAAGAACATTTAACTTATGAAATTATGTCAGGAAATCAGAGTAGAGAAAGAATTCCACTTTCATTCTTTGGATAATAGAAGAGTCGAGCAAGTGCTATTTGTTTTTTGGTATCGGGTTATGTAATTTAAAATGATCTTGGATGTTATTCAATAATTAAAGGTCTTCAATAAGTGGTAAATTGTGATTTTTAACAAATACTGAACAATTTCCCATCTGTTTTTCCAAGAATTCAGGTATTGAAAAAGCTTTTCTCTTTGATGTTGTCAGCAAAATCTACATTGCAACAGACAGTTCCCCTGTGGATATGCAATCTTACGAACTTTGCTGTGACATGATCGATGTTGTAATTGATGTGTCTTGTATATATGGGTAAGTTATATGCATATTCCTGCAAGATCTCAGACAGATGGGAAACTATTAGCTTGATTTGTCCAGGAGACTAATTTTTGAGGCCTCTGGCAAGTAGTACTGCATGCAGTGGGATTGTTCTGACCATTGTGCTTTAACTTGGAGCATGATTTCTCTGGAACTGTGCTGCTGGGTTTTACTCTTTCAGAGAATGGCTAAGAAAAGTTGGAAAGCGTGACTAGAACTGGACTTGTTTATCACTGCAAGTTTCTCCTGATGTTGTGGAGATGGGGGAGGGTTGCACTGTATCTTCTTACTACTGGGACTTAGCTAGATTGAAAAACTAGGTTAATTTATTTAAAATGGTCTGAATAACAAAGTAAGTTCTGGTTCCTGATTTAATCTCAGGCTTTGTGGAATTAGGGATTCTTAATCTTTCATAGAGCAAAGAAGGTAATTAGAATTTTGGATGTTGGAAGAACTTGCACATATAAAAATCTGACCCATATATACAAGTTTCCAAAATAAATTTTTAAAACTTGAGCTTTTCCTTTATGTAAATTTGCCCAATTCTATATAGAAATTTATGAAAGCCAGCTAGCAAGTGATTTTGCAGAATAGGCCAGAGGACTGGTGAAAACTTGGGAGAATTTACTGGCTTTTCAAAAGCTGATAATGGCCAGGTTGTAGTGGCTTGTGCCTATAATCCCAGATGTTTGGAGGGCTGAGGTGAGCGGATCGCTTGAGGCCAGGAGTTTGAGACCAGTCTGGGCAACCTTACCAACCTTACCAAAAAAAAAAAAAAGTTAATACCGTTCTCTGCACCTTCTGGCTTCCTAGATTCCCCTGGTATACTAACATCAGCGTTCTCAAGTTGCTTTCAGATGCTTTAGCATTGTCTACTACCTGTGTTTTCTCTCTGCTCCATCTAGTCTAAATATCTTTCACCTCTGACTCCCTTCACTTTGGTCTTTTGCTCGAGATTTCAGTGTCTTTACCCAGCTACCTCTGAGTAGGAGAGTATATTTGTCTTATCTATTCTTTATCTGTCCGTCTATTACTTTTACTTTGTGATTACGTGCTCTGTTTTCTTTTCTTTTTTTTCTTTTTTTGAGATGGAGTCTCACTCTTGCCCAGGCTGGAGTGCAGTGATGTGATCTCAGCTCACTGCAACCTCTGCCTCTTGGGTTCAAGCAGTTCTCCCGCCTCAGCCTCCCGAGTAGCTGGGATTACAGACACTGGCCACAACACCTGGCTAGCTTTTTATATTTTTGGTAGAGATGGGGTTTCACCATGTTGGCCAGGCTGGTCTTGAACTCCTGACCTTGTCATCCACCTGCCTTGGCCTCCCAAAGTGCTGGGATTACAGGCATGAGCCATCGAGCCTGACCTGTTTTAATTCTTTACGTAATGAAAATGATACATTGTCAGTTTAATATATATATTATATATATATGTGTGTGTGTGTATATATATATGTATATATATATTTTTTATTTTTATTTTTATTTTTTTGAGACAGAATCTTGCTCTGTCACCAGGCTGGAGTACAGTGGCACCATCCTGGCTCACTGCAACCTTCACCTCCTGGGTTCTGGTTATTCTCCTGCCTCAGCCTCCCTAGTAGCTGGGACCACAGCCATGCACCACCATTCTCAGCTAAGTTTTTCCGTTTTTGTATTTTAGTAGAGACAGGGTTTCACCATGTTGGCCAGGATGGTCTTGATCTCCTGACCTCGTGATCTACCTGCCTCGGCCTCCCAAAGTGCTGGGATTACAGGTGTTAGTCACTGAGCCTGGCCCAGTTTTATTATATTTTTTAGAAAAGTTTCATATTTTCCCATTTCTAATTTAAAAAACGGATGAGTAGAACATTTGCTTTTTCTTTAAAACAAATCAAATATATATCAACCAACTTTTTTATAATACAAAAATCAAATTTAACTGTAAAATTTATTTTTATTGTTAGATACATTTTAAAATACCTTATACATAATAAGTACATTATGTTAGCTGAGTGTGGTGGTGTGCACCTGTAGTCCTAGTTACTCGGGGGATTAAGCAGGAAGATGAGGCAGGAGAATTGCTTGATCCCAAGAGTTCCAGGCTGCAGTGAGCTATGATCATGTCACTGCACTCCAGCCGTGGCTCACTGCAGCCTCAACCTTCTGGACTCAAGTGGTCCTCCCACCTCAGCTTCCTGAGTAGCTGGGACTACAGGCGCACAGCAGCTAACTTTTTTTTCTTTCTTTTTTTTGAGATGTGGTCACTCAGGCTGGAGTGTAGTGACACAATCATGGCTCATTGCAGCCTCAGCCTCCCAGGCTCAAGTGATCCTCCTGACTACAGGCATGTGCCATCATGCCTGGCTAATTTTTGATTTCTGTAGAGATGGCGTCTCACTATGTTGCCCAGGCTGGTCTTGAATTCCTGGACTCAAGTGATTCTCCTGTCTTGGTCTCCCAAAGTGCTGGGATTACAAGTGTGAACCATTGTACCTGGCCTATTTTAGTTTCAATTTTTTGTAGAGACAGGATCTCACTGTGTTGCCCAGGCTGGTATCACACTCCTAGCCTCAAGCAGTACCCCTGCCTTGATCTCCCAAAGTGCTGGGATTATAGGCATGAGTCACCGCTCCTGGCCTGCCTTGGCATTATTTTGACTACGATTCAGATAAGCATGTTTTCCTAATAGTCCTAAAAACTATTAAAACAGATAAACATAGAAAGCAGATCTTATGCTTTACAGATTCGGAGCAAGCATTTTAAGATCATTAACATATTTTTATTCTTAATTTTATTAATCACAGCCAAATGAAGTCACTCTAATCTCCAGACTGTGAATAGAATGTGCCTTTCTAATTTCTTTCTCATGTTGGTGTGTGATTCAAGATCATATGGTGGGTTGACATTAGGAACTTTGTAGTTTCTTACAGTTGCTGGCTGTGGGTGCTGGTTTAGGGAATCATCTTCAGGGTTGTCTATGTTCGAACCTCTTGTCAGAGTTAGTTCTTGTTCTCACTTTTCATGTGGTACGGGAAAGGATCTACATAGGGCATCTTAACTATAAACTGAAAACACATAGCTCTTATAACTTCCTCTTCTCCAATTAGAAGGAAGTAGTTTTCTTTCACACTCTTAAAAGCAAACGACGCCAACTTCCCACCACTCTGCCTTCCCAAATTAACTTTATATTAGTTAAGATACTGAAAACTGCATGGAACTGAGTTAAAAACCCTAAGTTTGAGTCCTGACTTTGCCACATCTTCACATTTAATGAACTTCAGTTTTTACTTTTTTTTTTTTTTGAAATAGGGTCTCACTCTGTTGCCCAAGCTGGAGTGCAGTAGTGTGAACACAGCTCACTGCAGCCTTGACCTCTTGGGCTCAAGCAGTCCTTTTTCAGCCTTCTGTGTAGCCGGGAGCACAGGTGTGTGCTACCACACCTGGCTAACTTTTGGATATTTTTGTAGAGATCGAGTCTCACTTTGTTGCCCAGACTGACTTTGTACTCCTGGGCCAAAGTGATCCTCCTTGGCCTCCCAAAGTGTTGGGATTATAGGCATGCACCACTGTGCCTGGCCCCTGTATCTTTTCAGAGAGTATTGTCCTCTTCTTTGTATTTGTATAGTTTACTTTTGCTTGTTGCAAAAAGGGCTTCATGTGGTTAAATAGTAATAATTCGTGTCCTTAGGGGTTGTTATGAGGATCAAAGAAATGTATGAGAAGGTAAACTGTAAAAATAAGCCTCCACTTCACAAAAATAATATGGAAGGAAATATAGAGAAATGAAAACAGGAGTAAAGAGCCACTACCAAAGACAACCACTAACAACTGTTTTAGTGTTATTTCTGTCACCTTAAAATGTGTTGTGTGTGTGTGTTTTCTTGTGTTTCCTAGACAGGTCTTGAACTCCAAAGCTTAAACATTTCTCCCACCTCAGCCTCCCAAAGTGCTGGGATTACGGGCACGACCCACCATGCCAGTTCTAAAACTTCTTTTGCTCATACTCGTGCTCATACAAGAACATAAATTGTAAGGCTTGGAATGTGAGAATCAGGCTCATGCTACCATAAGAGAAAGTAAATTGTAAGGCTTGGAATAGTTTGAAAAATAAGCTGAACCCCAGTTCATTAAAAACTGCATGGAAAATACAGAAAAATGAAAATAGGAGAAAAAAGGTACATTCTTTTACTACCAAAGGCACTTACCAATTACTCCTAACATTTTCATTTTCTTTCTTTTTTTTCCCTGAGACAGAGTCTTGCTCTGTTGCCCAGGCTGGAATGCAGTGGTGCAATCTCGGCTCACTGCAACCTCCACCTCCCAGGTTCAAGCAATTCTCCTGCTTCAGCCTCCTGAGTAGCTGGGACTACAGGCATGCGCCACCATGCCTGGCTAATTTTTTATTTTTGTATTTTAGTAGAGACAGGGTTTCTCCACATTGGCCAGGCTGGTCTCGAACTCCTGACTTCAGACAATCCACCCACCTGGACCTCCCAAAGTGCTGGGATTACAGGCATGTGCCGTTGTACCCAGCCAACATTTTTTTTTTTTTAAGTATATTTCCCTTACCTTTTTTGTTTTTGAAGGCAAATACTTTTAAAAAAGCAGTTTTGACAACTCTTAATTTCTAGCAATAGCTAGATAACCTTTAGATTTTTATAGGCAAGTATATCAGAAAAGACTCTGAATCCATGTATTTTTTTCAAAGTTGTTGATTTCAACATAGTCCCTGCTGATCTCTACCAGAGACTGTTCTTGTATAGTCTAAATATTTTCTTGCTTTTGTGAGGAAGCAAAAAATATGTTTTCTGTGAAAATGTGATTGACTTAGCATATAGAATATGCCTTGAAGGAGCTCTCCTAAGTGAGGCGGCAGGTCCCAGAGGGGCCCTGTGATCTGAGGGCAGTAAAGAGAGGAGACAGCTTAGCTGTGTTTACAGAACAGTCTTGGGGGTGAGTAGCCCCACCTGGTGAGATGTTGGTAATGCTGTCATTTTCCTGGTTAAGATATACATATGTTTGCACCTTTTTCTCCAAATGTCTGAATGTCTTGTTTTTAATAGGAATCCCTGAGAATTCTGTGTTTAGGAACACTATACACTATACCTTAACAACACACTCTCTCTATATATTTAAGCCAGTATTCTTTCCCAAAGACATCTGAGAAACTGTATGGATATCATTGTGCAAATTAAATGTGGCGATGCCTAGATGGGAAACCTGTAATGAATAGTACTTTCTTTTAAAATAGGTTAAAGGAAGATGGAAGTGGAAGTGCTTATGACAAAGAATCTATGGCCATTATCAAGCTGAATAATACAACTGTCCTTTATTTAAAGGAGGTGACTAAATTTTTGGCACTGGTCTGCATTCTTAGGGAAGAAAGCTTTGAACGAAAAGGTAATGGCATTTAAAAAAGCTGTTTTTATATTAATTTCTTTGCCATAACTTCTCAGGTTCTTGAAAACAAGAGAAAACAATAATTGCAGTGTTAGGCAAATGGCTATTAGAAAAACAAAACTCAGGCCGGGTGTGCTGACTCACACTTGTAATCCTAGCACTTTGGGAGGCCGAGGTGGTTGGTCAGGAGTTCGAGACCAACCTGGCCAACATGGTGAAACCCTGTCTCTACTAAAAATACAAAAATTAATTGAGCGTGGCAGCATGATGCACCTGCATCCTGGCTACTCAGGAGGCAGGAGAATCGCTTGAACCTGGGAGGCCGAGGTTGCAGTGAGCCGAGATCGTGCCATTGCACTCCAGTCTGGGTGACAGAGTGAGACTATCTCAAACATACAAAAAAAAAAAAAACCACCTCAAACTGCTTTTGTCCATTCCCTTTCATACATAGTCCAGACTTTCTTCTTTCTGTTTCTGATCTTTCATTTTAAATCAAGGTTTTACTAGCCTTTCTGATGATTTCATTACCTGTTTAACTGCCAGCAGTTTGGCTTGCATCTGAGCAAGTCTGTTTTATTTATTTACTTAATACTTTAAATTCTGGGATTCATGTGTAGAACTCGCAGGTTTGCTACCTAGGTATAAATACGCCATAGTGGTTTGCTGCACTCATCAACCTGTCATCTTCATTAGGTGTTTCTCCTAATGCTCTCCCTCCCCCAGCCCCCTTCCCTGACGGTCCTGGTGTGTGATGCCCCTCTCCCTGTGTTCATGTGTTCTCATTGTTCAACTCCCACTTATGAGTGAGAACATGCAGTGTTTAGTTTTCTGTTCCTGTGTTGGTTTGCTGAGAATGATGGTTTCCAGCTTTATCCATGTCCCTGCAAAGGATGTGAACTCATCCTTTTTATGGCTATATAGTATTCCATGGTGTATATGTGCCACATTTTCTTTATCCAGTCTATCATTGATGGGCATTTGGGTTGGTTCCAAGTCTTTGCTATTGTGAACAGTGCTGCAGTAAACATACGTATGCATATGTCTTATTGTAGAATGATTTATAATCCTTTGGGTATATATCCAGTAATAGGATTGCTGAGTCACATGGTATTTTTGGTTCTAGCTCTGTTAGGAATCGCCACACTGTCTTCCACAGTGGTTGAACTTATACTCCCACCAACAGTGTAAAAGTGTTCCTGTTTCTCCACATCCTCTCCAATGTCTGCTGTTTCCTGACTTTTTAATGATCGCCATTCTAACTGGTGTGAGGTGGTATCTCATTGTGGGTTTGATTTGCATTTCTCTTATGACCAGTGATGATGAGCTTTTTTCATGTGTTTGTTGGTCACATAAATGTCTTCTTTTAAGTAGTGTCTGTTCATATCCTTTGCCCACTTTCTGATGGCGTGGTTTGTTTTTTTCTTGTAAATTTATTTAAGCTCTTTGTAGGTTCTGGATATTAGCCCTTTGTCAGATGAATAGATTGCAAAAATTTTCTCCCATTCTGTAGGTTTCCTATTCCCTCTGATGATATAAACTAGACTTTTAGAAGTTACCAGGTTACCTTCTTGCTGCATTCAGTGGCCTTTTCTTATTCTGCAGCCTTTTCAGCCTTCTGAGCATGTGATCTTGGCCGTCCCTCCTTTCTCAAAGCTTTTTTCTCTCTTTGCTTCCCTGAAGCTGAATTCTTGGGATATTTTGTGTGTTTGTTTTCCTGACCACCTCTCCTGTTTCTTCTGGCTGTTTTTTCCCCCCCTCAGTCCTGAGTGTTTGTCAGAGCCAAGTCTTTCTGCTTGCTTATTCTTTAGGTCAGCTCATTCAATACATGGCTTCAGTTAATCATCTCGATGTGATTGAAAAATTCACATCTCCAGCTGTGACTTGAGCTCATGCTCCCATCCCATGTTTGGAGCTATTAGTAGGATGTCCTCTCTTAAATATGTGATTGTTACTGTCAATATCATGTCAATCATTGGTGGATGAGTATTTCCCCTTTTTTGTGATTCTCTTGGCTGCCATACTTCTGTCACTAGTTATGCTAGTTTCTCCTGTCCAAGCGTAGTTATCGTGTAGTCAGTTAATTATGTGGTGTGATTGCTGATGGGGCTCTTGCCGATTGGTTCACAGAGGAGATTTCATGATCTCCTTTTTCTACTATGTTGTTTATACTGAATTTTCAGCAAATCTGATCATTTTTTGGAAATGTTTCTTGGGTTTTCTTTCCATTTTCACTGTCAGTGATTCTACTCCAGGTTCTCATTGCTTCAGGCCAGTGGTGCTGCAGTAGTCTCTAGCTTGATAATATTCATGCAGTTGACATATGTGTGGAGGATATAGTATATATCATCTTTTATCCCAAAGGCAGACTTATTTTCAGAAAATTAATATTATTTAACTACTCAAGGAACTACAGTAACTCTGTTATTTACTGCAATAAGTTCTCTCTCTTGTGCCTGAGTTTTTGTTGGAATAGTTCAGATATTCACAAATTTTGGGGTAAAACAAAACATGAATATTCACCTTTTATCTTAAGAACTAAAATGACAAATACAATTGAAGTCTTGTTTTTGAGACAGAATCTCACTCTGTTGCCCCAACATGGTCATAATTCACTGTAGCCTCAAACTCCTGGGCTCCAGAGATCCTCCTGTCTCAGCCTTCTGACTAGCTGGAACTATGGGCTCATGCTACCGTACTGGCTAATTTTTAAAAATTTTTGTAGAGAGAGGTTCTATGTTGCCTAGACTGGTCTTGAACTCATGGCCTCAAGCAGTTCTCCTACTTCAGCTTCCCAAAGTGCCAGGATTACAGATGAGAGCCAACTGCCTACCCAGTTGAAGTGTTCTGTGTGTTTTTCTCAATTGAAATCTCTTCCTTTGAGCTTATATGTATTTTATTTTTCCTATTTTTTTTAACTTCATGTCTATCCCTAAATAATAATGTATAAATGGTATCAAAATATAAGTAGTCTTCTGCAGATTGCTTGATTCTTTTCATTCAGGTGGTTTTTGAGATTTATTCAGATTGATGACACATAGTTTTAGCTCGTTTCTTTTCACTGCCGTATAGTATTCTATGGGTTGAATATACCATATTTTTATTTTCTTGTTGCTGGATATTTGGATTATTTTAAAAATTACCAATAATTCTGCAACAAATGCTCATGAACAAGTTTGCCTTTGCGCATGTGGAGACTTTCTCTAGGGTATGCATTTAGGAGTGGAATTTATAGAGTACATATATCTTTGACTAATAAAGATATTGGCAAACAGCTCTCCAAAGTGAGTTCACCATTTTACCCCTGGCTGGGACTGGTCTATGGAAGTTCTTATCCCTTCTTACCCTTAATAATGCTTGGTATTGTCAGTCTGTTTAATTATTGTCAATCCGGTAGGTGTGAAAGGGTATCTTATTTGATTCTCATTTTTACTTATTTAGTTACTGGTTAAAGCAAGTATATTTTCGTGGCAAGTACCTTTTCATGGCTATTCAGGTTTCTTCTTTCACATTTTACTTATTGACATATATTTATCTTGTTTTGCACTGACTCTTAGCAGTTCCTTATTTTTCTCCATGTTAGTTTTTTTCTTTTTATTTGTGTTTTTATTCTGAGATGGGAGTCTTGCTGTGTTGCTCAGGCTGGCCTTGAACTGCTGAACTCAGAGTCTTCACACCTCAGGCTCTCAAGTAGCCGGAATTACAGGTGTACATCACTTGTGCCTGGCTCCTAACCATTTTAATCTTAAAACAATGTTTATTTAGGCTGGATGTGGTGGCTCATACCTGTAATCCCAGTGCTTTGGAAGGCTGAGGTAGGAGGATGCTTGAGCTCAGGAGTTCAAGACAAGCTTGGGCAAGATAGTAAGACCCTGTCTCTACCAAAAAATTAGAAAATTAGCTAGCCGTGGTGGCTCGCACCTGCAGTCCTATCTGCTCAGGAGGCTGAGGCAGGAGGATCGCTTGAGCACAGGAGATTGAGGTTGCAGTGAGCTATGATTACACCACTGCACTCCAGCCTGGGTGTCAGAGGGAGACCCTGTCTCTAAAAAAGAAAAAAAAAAAATTTGTTTATGGGAATTTTCAGATGTACACAAAGGTAGAGCAGCACAAGGAATCTCCATGCTCTCAGCTCCTGGATTCAACCCTCATCTCCACACACTTCAATCATGTTTCCTGGAGAGCTTCCCAGTTATTATAGATTATTAATCTTTTTAATTTTGTGTGGAAACTGACAAATATATGAAAAAGTAGAGAAAATAGTATAATAAAAACCTTTTAATCTATTGCCCAGATTCAACAGTTAAAATGATAGCCAATCATGTTTCATATTTATACCACTTTCCCTACTGGATTATTTTGAAGCAAATGCCTGACATTAAATCATTTTGTCTATACAGATTTCAGTAGGTGTCTCTAAAAGGTAGTGGTTTTTAAAACAATAAACAACAAAATTAGCAGTGACTTAATGGTATCATCAAATATCTGGCCAGTGTTCAAATTTCCTTGTTTGTTTTATTTTACATTTGGCACAGAAGTAAATTTTAATGTAGTTGAATTGATCAAAACTTGTCTTTGACAGTTTGTTTCTTTTCTGAGTCTGAAGGACCACCTTAATTTGGCTGTAACCTACTTATTCAGTATCCTGATTCCTGGTATTTCCTACCAGGAGTTCTCTGATGCCCCGCTCTCCAGTCAGACTGTTTCTTTCCTGTCTTCCACCTGTGCTGTATTCTCATTGCTAGCTCCCTGCAGTTTGCTTGTGATTTTGTTCCCCTTTTCTGCCTAATTAAATCGTGTCTGTATTCCCAGAGTTCGTTCTTGTCCCTGAAGTTTTCAGTTGATTACTTTGCCCTGTACTTGGCTTTTTCTTTGGATTTCTTTTACTTTTGTAGTCAATTTGACACCAGATTGTTTTGGTTTGTTTCTCATATTTTGGCTTTATGCCCCAGCTAGCATATCCTGTCTGGAAGGCATGGACCATATCTGCTGTTTCCTTTGACATATTGTACCCTCTGTCATGCTGTTCAATAAGTATTTAATGACTTTCATCAAATCAAATATAAATTATTAAAAGATCACACTATGTTCAATCAGGCCACACAGTGTATTTTAATATTTTATTTTTCTTGAATGTGAATTGAGTGATTTGAAGCTTGGATGCCAGAGGTGTTAATTTGACCAAGGTGACGGTCTGATCGCATTAGTTGTCTGGCAGAACGTTACGATGGTGGAGATATATGATGACCAGCTGTTCTTATGATTGAAAAGGTTGCTATCTAGTTTGGAGGCTTAAGAATTTCCAACCAGTGTTTATCAGAGTTATGTTTGGCTGCAAATCCAAATAGATAATTTCACAATTGACAATTCAGGAGGCATTCTTTTCTTTTTCCTTCCTGCAGGTTTAATAGACTACAACTTCCACTGTTTCCGAAAAGCTATTCATGAGGTTTTTGAGGTGGGTGTGACTTCTCACAGGAGCTGTGGTCACCAGACTAGTGCCTCCAGTCTGAAAGCGCTGACACACAATGGCACGCCACGGAATGCCATCTAGTCTGAATCCCAGCATCG